>WNWK01013303.1:0-55906 GCA_009830355.1 Cherax destructor
GTGGTGGGGACAGGACGGGGGGGGGGGGGGGGAGGGGGTCTGGAGGGGGGGGGGGGACAGGACTGGAGGGGGGGGGTGGGGACAGGAGGGGGAGTGGGTGGTGGGGACAGGGCTGGGTGGTTGGGGGGGAACAGGACTGGGTGGGTGGTGGGGACAGGACTGGAGGGGTGGTGGGGACAGAACTGGAGTGGTTGGTGGGGACAGGACTGGAGTGGGTGGTGGGGCCAGGACTGGGTGGGTGGTGGGAACAGGACTGGAGTGGGGGGGGGGAACAGGAGGGGAGTGGGGGGGGGCAAGGGTGGGGGGGGGCCCGGGGAGGGGTGGTGGGAACAGAACTGGAGTGGGTGGTGGGAAGGGGACTGGAGTGGGTGGTGGGGACAGGACTGGGGGGGGTGTTGGGGACAGGACTGGAGTGAGGGGGGGGGACAGGACTGGGTGGGGGGGGGGGACAGGACTGGAGGGGTGGGGGGAAAAGGACTGGAGTGGGTGGTGGGGACAGGACTGGAGTGGGTGGTGTTAAGGATGGAGAAAAAACACTCGTCACATAAACACCTGGAAGGAAAATTTTCATCTTTTTGCTTTAAACATCCTACTTTTACTCTTCTCTTTTTTTTTTTTTTCTTCCTCTGGGGTGTTGTCCTCTCCCCATTTTCTGTGTTGTGTCCTCTTCCTTATTCCTCTTTCCCCCCACAGGAAAATAATTTAATGTAAGTCCGGTTAGCCGGACTTGAGCCCGGGGAAGGTGAAATTCAGTGCCTGTCTCTGAAGGAGGGGGAGATATGTTGGTTTCTGAACTGTAGTGGGCGCCCTCTGGCAAGACAGTGACAGAGTGAATGATGATGAAAGTGTTTCTTTTCCCCGGGCCCCCCTGCCGGGGAACCCCGGGATGAGTTAATAAAAAAAAAAAGAAGTTTTAAGTTTTGGGTCTTGCGTGTTCAGATCGGTTTCAGCCCGGCCTCCAGGAGCACAAACTCTCGAAGCCAGTCACAGGTAGGTCACACCGGGTGGTAAAAAATTAGGTAACTATATTAAGCAGTGGGGGGTGGTAAACACCTTACTTTTGGGGAAAAGGGGTATGATTGGGGGCCTACCAATCGGAATCAAAAAAATTAATCAATATTTGTTGAAAACAAAGACAAGTTATTTGGCCCTCAAAACCACAACTTGGTGAGCACGTACATGCACGTATGGTACGTATAAAAACGCACACGCCCGGGGGGGGGTTACACACGCGCAGGGGGGGGAGGATGGATAACAGGATAAAAACATTTTTGGGGGGAGCACATGTGACTTTAAATTTTTTACACTGGGAGATGGAGATGGAGAGAGAGAGAGAGAGAGAGAGAGAGAGAGAGAGAGAGAGAGAGAGAGGGGAGGAAAAGGAAGGAAGGGGGGGAGGAAAATGGGGGGGAATACGGGGCAAGGGTTTAGAGAGCGGGGATGAAGGGAGGAGGATAAGGGAAAAAGCTCCTGGTTGGGGGGCCAGATCGACTAGCATGTTGGTGCTGGCCACATGGAGAAACGTAAATTTTTCCCTATTGAAGACAGCCTAAATTTTTGGGTAACTCCCCTTAAAAAATTAAGGAGAGCTTTAAAAAGTCGAGGACCACTAACACTTATCGACTTCTCTCTCAGTGTCCCCCTGGTCGCCCCCCCCCCTTGTTCAAAAAACTTTTGCACAGGGGTTTTTTACGAAATGACCCCCGAAGTGCAGGACTGTGACCAGCCCCCCCGGGTTCTCCAGGTGTAAATCAGGGCGCCCTTTTCCCCGCCTACATTAAAATAAGCGAAACCCAAAGACTGCAAGCATTTCTAGTAGTTCAGATGTTTGATCAAATTTATACAGAGTGACAGTTCTCTTTATTCTTAAAAAAGCACTCTCCTGCATTAAAAAATGTCGTTAAAATGTAGAAGTATTCCGGGGACGGAGAGAAAAAAGTGACTTGAAGAATATCAGCATTCGGGGTATCTTTTTTTAAACATAAACGTTATCCAGCCTATCATTTTTCTTGCGGTAGTGATAACAACACAGTTGTAATCCTTTCAATGTGAGATCCTCTGACTCCGTCTCGCTCGTGGACCCCTCACTCCACTAAGGGGGCCCCGGGGCAATGAAACTTGTCATTACGCGAAAAAAAATACACAAGGAAAAAAAAAAACTAGATTTTTATAATGGGACGTTTTGCTCTATGCAGAGCGTTATCGCCCTAGAGGGGAAACGCTGTCCCGGAAAAATTGGGTTTGCAGGTCCCCCCCCCAGACACAAAGTGCCATAAAAACCCCCACATCTCGAACACGAAGGTCGTCTTACTAGCCAGCAACATTCTTCTAAAATTTTCGTCGGGGAAAAGAAAAAAGAGTAACTAATATTCCCCCTTAAAAACGTGAAAATTTTTTGGCGTCTTTTTTCCCCCGTAAAAAACAACAAGTCTTTAATGGGACAATTTTTTTGCTCTGGGGGCTTCATCATCATTACTGCCTGCAGTACGCCCTTCGACCAACCCATCTAGCCTCCATAACAGTACATTCACTCACCCACTTAACATTCTTCCAATATTGGGGACCAAAAAAAAAAAACATTTTTTTTTACATTATAAAATATTGAAGAACTTTTTTAAAAAACATTAATCGTATTCTTCATTCAAATCTTTTAAACTTGATCTGAAAAACCCAACATCTCAAAAAATTTTACTTCTCTCCCACAAATCCACTTTGCCAGCCTTTTTAAAAAAGTCCTGACCCATTTGTCGCAACAATGATTCACATCTGACCTTTCCCGGGGGCCTCCCCAAAAACCCAACCCCCCCCAAATATCCCCCCAAATTTTTGGGGCATCTCCCACACTACCAAACTCACTCCCCAAAACCCCCCCCCTCCCTCTCCCCAAAGTTTTTTCCCCTATTTCCCAAAAAAAACACTTGGAGTGTGCTGCTACCCCTATACGAAAGTTAAAGGGGGGGACAAAAACGTAAACTTTCACTCCCAAATTTTCATCACATGGGATGGTTCTCGTACAGAGGGGAAAGAAAACTACCAGCCTGGGGGAGACTTTTGGGAAAGCCGAGGATATCATCAAACATTCAGTGTGGGTTCAGTACCTACTGGAGCTTTTTAAAAATCTGCTTTCAAAGATCTGGGTTACTACTAGCACGTGAGGTCACCCCCCAAGGGGCCCCTTCCTGGGAAAAAAGGGGAAAACTGAGAAAGGGAAAGGGGGGAAAAAAATGAGGAAGGTAAATCAAGGTGGGCAGCAGTACCCCCGAAACATACAACATACATACATACATACATACACATACATACATACAGAGAGAGAGAGAGAGAGAGAGAGAGAGAGAGAGAGAGAGAGAGAGAAGGGGGGCGCCCCGGACTAGCATCAATGAGAGGGATGGTCATGCCACCAATAACTGGTTTAGGTTACCATATTTTGGTAAATGTTGGGGTGGCACTAAATGTGCTCGGGGAACTGGATTTTTAATTACGTCCCCGGCGGGGTCGTTGGGAAAAAAAGGGCAGGGGGGGGGGGGAAAAGGGAGGGGGGGGGGAAAAAGAGGTAAAAGGGGTGCTCTGCTAGCAGTACCGGGGCCTAGGGGCCCCCCTCTGCTAGGAGTTTCTGAACGTCTAAAACTAGGGCGGGGGGTTGTGGAGGTTATTCATTATTCCAGGAATGGGTTCCAGCATCCCCCATGGACACCTGGGGTTGCCCGGGGTAAACACCTGACGGCCTGGTCCAGGCCCGGGGGGCTCCGAGGGAAAAAAACTCGGAACCGAAAAAGGTATATAAAGGGGTGTCAAAGGTACATTGCCAGTTGCCGAATCTGGTACGCGTTCCCTTTTCACACGAACGATCAAAATTTAAATACGATCGGATGAAGATTTCTCGAGTTAGGGCGAAATAAAATTGAAAAAAAGAAGAAAAACAAAGGGAAAAAAAAAACATTCAGACAACCCCAAACCCCCTTTTGCCATAATAATAATAATAACAATGATGGTTCTTACTCCCCCCAACAACATAGCTAAAAGTAGATTCAATCGTAAATGGTTGCGTTAATGTTTTTAAAAACTTTGTGAGGAGTTTGTATTCCACTAAACTGTCCCGAGAGGCGAGTTGGTAAGTTTTTGGGGCGCGGCTTTGTGTGTGTGTGTGTGTGGGTGTGAGCACTGCGGGGAAAAAACACACAAGAGCAGTCAAGTTGCTAAAAAGGGGGACTCCTGAAGCGCCCAAACCTCTGAAGTGCCCCCTTGACCTTTTTTATGAAGCATCAAGTGGGCCACTTTATTTAGCCATAAGTTGAAAACACAAACTATTTCCCCCAAACGTCTTTGTCAAGTGCTGCAGCTTTTTAAGATGCGTCGCCATCGTTAATACACGGCACGCAGAAGCGGGAAAAAAAATTTAAAAAGGTAAACAACCAAACTAGTCCCATCGATGAGGACTGTGCCTAGGGAGAAACTAACGGCCTTGGAAAAGAGTCGAAAATTAGTGAAAGTGCAGAGGTTTGCAACAAGACTACCCCCGGAAAAAAGGGATATGTCCCATGAGGAGGGTTAAAAAGGGAACCCCCGATGATACTGGAGGACAGGGGGAAAAGGGAAAAAGACGTCCCCCAAAAAAGACAGAGAGACGGGGATTATAAAGCAAAAAAATGTTAAAAAAAAATTGATAGCTGGGATAGGAACATATATGCAAAGACCATGAACAAGGGACACAGAAAAAACTAAACACGAAAGTGAAGACAAACCCTTTTGGGTTTTAAGATTATGCAAGATATGGCAAAAAAACTAAAATGACTAATGTGTGCTTGCGCGGGGGGCACACACACACACACACACAGGGGTGGAGGAAAGACGGGGGTTCCCCAAACAATCAATGGTACAGAGATGAGATTTTATATCCAAAATGTGCTATGATAGAGCAAGATATTTGGGGGAGAGAGAGAGAGAGAGAGAGAGAGAGAGAGAGGGGGGGGACTTAATATTCTTGCACAACTCGAGAAGCACGCAGGAATAACAAGAAATGAGCTTCATTGGATTAGTGGTTTCTTATGAGTAGGAGAAAAAATAAATGTCCATAAAAAGGGTTTCCCTGACAAATTAATGACGAGAATAAAAACTGATGGGGATAAAAGGAAAAAATACAAAAAAACCCGGGGGAAAATACAGGACTACCGAAAATCAGTGGTACAGGAATTCCCCAAACCCAGGAAAAGGTTTTTAAAAAATTGGGAAGGGTTTTAAAACCTCAGGGTGAGCATAGACTTTGGGATGGGGTGGGGGGGGAGGGGAACTGCAGACGTCAATCAAGGAGAAAGGGGCCCAGGGTGAGCATAGTGCCGGGGCATATCTCCAGAGACAAAATACCAAATAACCTAGCAAAAATTCCTTTAGCAATTATAAGACTAGATTTCAGGAATCTCAAGAAGCACGGGGAAAAGTCTATTCGTGAGGCGGAAACAGGTTCACGAGGGTGCAGTTAGAAATTTAAGACAAGATGAGTAAGAGGGCTATCAGAAAACATTTCTTCAGCCTCAGGGTGGTCAGGAAGTGGAATGACCTAAACGAAGAAGCAGGGGCGGGGGGGCGCCATGCCCTTCAAGAACAGGTATGACGGGGGCTATAAGGAAAAAAACCCAGCAAGTGACAAGAGACAAAGCCAGGAGCAGAGATTCGACCCCGCATCCACAAAGAGGTAAGTGAAAAACGTCTCCAGACACAGGTGAAACGCCCCCACGAAGATTGTCCCCCTGAGCCGGCGGTCAGGGGGTAATCCCGGTGAAGGCCCGGGGGTTTCCTCCATCTGAAATGTTAAAGCGAAAAAAAAAACTGTGGATATCTGTGTTTTTTTTGTTAATAAAACAAGCGGGGGCGAGGCATCAGCCATGTGGCGGGGGTTTGGTTTTTTTTTACCGACACGAAGAGAAAAACAATAAAATGCGCTAATAAAACTGTAATCACCACCTAGGAGGCCATGATGAATAAGACACGTGCAACACTTTTTGGATCAAGGTTGAAACGTTTTCTACACGGTAGGCCCTTTAGTCAAATACAGCGTATAGGCTCAAGGCAGCAGAAGTGACGAGATAAAAAGATGTAATTAGTCCACCAACCTTGTAGGGGGTTGGAGGTTGTCAGTCCCCCCTCACTTCTGCTGCCTTTCCCCTTTTACTCTGTATCTGCCCCGAAAACCGTGTAGTAAAACGTTTCCCAACAAAAAGGGGAAAACCAACTGTTGCACGTGTGTCTTACTAATCAACTTGTGAGTATTGTAAAGTTTTTTCAATCTTCACACAGACTCATATTAAAAAATACTAAGAACCCCCGGAATAGCAACTGCTACTACTGTTACTTCTGCTGGTGCTACTACAGCTATTTTCTGCTACTACAGCTACTGCTGTTGCTACTACTACTACAGCTGCTGCTGCTTTTTTTTGGCTACAGCTACTACTGCTGCTAGGACTACTCTGCTACGACTTCTACTACTGCTGTTGTTGCTTCTGTTACTGCTATAGCTACTAAAAGCTACTGCTGCTACTACTACTACAGCTACTACTACTTCCTTTTCCCCCAAAATTGTTTTAAAAATTTTCTTTTTCCCCCTCACAAATTTGTGATCTGAAATATCGGGGAGGGGGAAAAAAGTGGTCATAAGTTTCCTCTCCTGAGTGCTTTTTTTTTTACAAGTTTATCAGGGGGAGAAACAAGGCAGGTGGGATTACTGGGTATGCAAATGATCAAAATTTAAACCCGGGGCTATTAAAAAAATTGAAAGCGGTTGGAAACCTAGATATATGATCTTGATGGCGATTTCAAAGGGGGAAACACACACAAAGCAAACTAGTTCGTTTCTCCTGCAAGTCCCCCGATCCCCCGGTTGGGTGGATGGTTTGAGGGGGGTCAAAAAAGGAACCTAGTCTCAGGCCGGGCTACGGGGGGAAAACATCTCGCGCAGCTAACTAGCTTCTATCTCTCTCTCATTCAATACGGTAGGACATATTCCGCCTGTGCATGGGTAACATGGGGGTGGAATCTATTGCTCCGTGAAAAAAAAAGGAACCCCCTGCTATTTGTTGGGGAAAAAAAAAACGATCCTACCTCCTCTCTCTCCCCCCTCCCCAGTCCCTCCCCCCTTCAAACCTCAGGTCAGTCACGTATACATAACAGTGTAGGTAAAAGTGGGTTCCATCCCTGACTGCGGCACGACACGCTAGGTAACACACACTGCTATAACAAACTGCCCAGAGTTAATTTAAAAAGGAGCAAGACGAATCAACCCACATAAACATTCGGGGAATTTGAAAAAAAAAATCTTTTTTAAAAGAAAGAAAAGGGAAGGGGGGAGGAAAAACTAAGTGGATGTTTTTTTCAGAGACAGATACAAAACCCCGAAAAAAAAAATCCTAGAACACACGCAAAATATCGTTTATATATCGCAGCCCCCAAAGCTGTACCTTACCTTTGCCTTTGACATACCTTCGATGAGTTCCCGATTTTTCGACTCCCGGAGCCCGGCCATGGGGCCCGGCTCGTCTGGTGTTTTGGGTGTTGGGGCCCCCCAGCCAAAAGACCCAGAGCAAAAACTTTTTGAAAACTAGTTAGGAAACCGGGGGAACTTTTTTTCAAATGCAGCCGAATAAAACCAAAAAAATTTTGGCCCACATTAAGAGAAAAAAGGGAAAAGATGAAAACCACAGAAGTTTTTTTCCCCGGAGCATAAAACCCCGTAATGGTTTTTTATAAAGTTCCTAAAAACGAAACGTTCCAAAAAAATGTAAAATTTGTTGCATGTGTGCCTTTTTCCCCCAACATTTTGTCGGTAATTCTCCTTTACTAAAATTAAGAGAGAGACACTGGCACCGGGTTTTAACTCCAGGAGAAGGGGGAGGACCTTCCAGCTTTTTTCCGTAATTTGGCCCCCTTTAAAGAAATAGTGGGGGGGGGAAAAATTTTTTTTTATATTCACCCGGGAGTTTACTTTTTTCAGTCTTCGACAGGAATCACTACAACACCATTTGCACTATCAGTATAAAATGTCCTGGCCGCTTACAGTCCTTGATTTTCATTGGGGGGGCCCTTTATTTTCGTTACGGGGCCCTTTTATTTTCGTTGGAGGTCCTTTTTTTTTCGTTGGGGGGGCCCATGATTTTCGTTAGGGTTTTTTCGTTGGGGGGCCCCTTTATTTTCGTTGGGGGTCCTTGATTTTCGTTGGGGTCCTTGATTTTTTTAGGGGGCCTATTATAACGACCGTGGAAAAAAAAAAGGAGTAAGATAAAGCTCTGGAGGGGGTAAAAGGAATTGTTTCGCTGGGGTGGCGAAACACCTCCTTTAATGTATAACCCTTGGTAATAGATACCCACAAACTGGTTTAGAAGGACACGTGAGCAAAAAAAAGGCATATTTATTAGAAAACGCTTCGGTCCTGGGACCTTGATCACTAACACACAGGGCGACGGCTGATCAATTCGGGGTTATGGCTGTGTCCCCATCAAAAGGAAAGTATGCTAGACATGAGGTCAATGAAAAATAAAGAGAAGCCTTGCCACAGCCCGTTTTCCCCGCTCAACGGGGGAAACCCCTGCAGAGGTCTGATGGAAGTCAAAAGCGTCCTGATGGAGCCACTATGCTACCCTGGAAGGATGGTAAGCAGATTGCTTGGGACTACACCTGTGCTGCCACATTGGCAGACACCTACCTGCCACACTCCTTAGCCGAAGGGGGGGTGGGGCCAGCCACAGGGACCCCCGAAGCTTAAAATATAAGGCCTTCCCCCCTTGCTAAACTTCATCCCAATAGGGTCGGGGCCCTTGGAGCATGGGGCAAGAGTGCTCTAAAGTTTTCAAAGAGCTGGGTGAAAAACTCATCATAGAAACCCCAGGGCGACCAGCTTCCTTTTTCCCCGAGACTCAGGGGGGGAAAGCCTGCAGCATTCTGGGCGGGGGCCCCTCCCCCGGGGGCTGGACAAAATTTGACTTGGCCCGAGTTGTTATCATGTTGTTTTACTCCCTATTGTATTCTTGTCAATGTTTTTTTCCCAAGTTTTTTGGGGCTTGAAATAAAGTTTATACACAATTAAAATAGGGGGGGAGGGGAAGTGGAATATTCAAATGGATTCAGAAAAAAATCTAAATATTTTTCCCTTTTAAGCCTTTTTCCACTTCTGGGGGTTTGGGCACACAATGCACCAGGGTGGACCCCATCATATATATATATATATATATATATATATATATATATATATATATATATATATATATATGTCCTCCCGTATTGAAGGGGGGAGAGAGAGAGAGAGAGAGAGAGAGAGAGAGAGAGAGAGAGAGAGAAAAATAATTTTTAATAAGTATGTCCTGGTTTTTCCAAAATGTTTTTCCTTTCCTTTAAAAATTTTCCCGGGAAAGCCAATGTCTTGTTCCAAAATTTTCGGAAAAGCCATACCTTTTCCCTTTTAAAAAAGGCTGTGAAAACAGGAAGTAACCGGGGGGACCAATAACGTAAAACTCCCCAATGTTTTTAGAGTTCAGCCCCCGGCACGCTAAACACCAGTAAAAAGCGCTCAGTTACGTGAATTATAAATGAACACAGTTTGGTTCAATTCAGGGTCAAACGTCCAGTTTAATACCTCGGCCAACACAGCAAACCCCTGCACACAACACAGCCGAGGATTGAAAGGGTGGAACCCCTTTATTCTACGCTCTGGTAATAATATTCTGGCAGCACCCATCCACGGCGCTCTCCCGCTACCGTAAAACATTTTCCACAACAGTCATTTATCTGTGAATTCCAGTCCCCAAATATGAACGTTATGAATACTGGGGGGGGGGGGAGAGAGAGAAAGAGAGAGAGAGAGAAAAGAGAAAAGAGAAAGAAGAGAAAGAAGAGAAGAGAGAGAGAAAGAGAAGAGAAAGAGAGAGAGAAAAAGAGAGAAAAAGAGAAAAGAGAGAGAAAAGAGAGAGAAAGAGAGAAGAGAGAGAGAGAAGAAGAGAGAGAGAGAGAGAGAGAGAGAGAAGAGGAAAGAGGGGAGAAGGAAGGGGGGAAAAAAGGGGAGAGGAAAGGAAAGGGGGAAGTATGGAAAAGGGGAAAGGGGGATAGTCACTGGAAAAGGGAATATAGTCACTGGAAAGGAAGGGTCATAGTCACTGGGAAAAGGGAAAGGGGCATAGTCACTGGAAAGGAAGGGCATAGTCATAAAAAAAGGGTCATAGCCGGAAAATCATAGTCATGGGAAAGGAAGGGGCATAGTCATGGAAAGGAAGGCATAGTCACTAAAAGGGTCATAGTCATGGAAAGGAAGGGCATAGTCACTGGAAAGGGTCATAGTCATGGAAAAAGGGTATGTCACTGGAAAAAAGGGAAGTCACTGGAAAAAGGGCAAGTCACTGGGGGGGCATAGTCACTGGGGAAAGGAAGGGCATAGTCACCCGGGGAAAAGGAAGGGGGCCTAGTCACTGGGGAAGGGCCATAGTCACGGAAAGGAAGGGCCATAATCACTGGAAAGGAAGGGGGCCCAGTCACTGGAAAGGAAAAGGGGCCTAGTCACTGGAAAGGAAGGGCCATAGTCACTGGAAAGGAAGGGGGCCTAGTCACTGGAAAGGGTCATAGCCACTGGAAAGGAAGGGCCATAGTCACTGGAAAGGAAGGGGGCCTAGTCACTGGAAAGGGCCATAGTCACTGGAAAGGAAGGGCCATAGTCACTGGAAAGGAAGGGGGGCCTAGTCACTGGAAAAAGGAAGGGCCTAGTCACTGGGGAAAGGAAGGGCAAAAGTCACTGGGGAAAGGGCATAGTCACTGGGGAAAGGGGGATAGTCACTGGAAATGAAGAGCCATAGTCATTGGAAAGGAAGGGTCATAGTCATTTGAAAGGAAGGGCCATAGTCATTGGAAAAAAGGAAGGGCCTAGTCATTTTTGGAAAGGAAGGGCCTAGTCATTGGGGGAAAGGAAAGGCCTGTCACTGGAAAGGAAGGGCCATAGTCACTGGAAAGGGTCATAGTCACTGGAAAGGGTCATAGTCACTGGGGAAAAGGGCATAGTCATTGGGGAAAGGGGAAGGGCCAAAACATTGGAAAGGAAGGGCCATAGTCATTGGAAAGGAAGGGCCATAGTCATTGGAAAGGAAGGGCCATATTCACTGGAAAGGAAGGGCCATAGTCTTTTTGGAAAGGAAAGCCATAGTCTTTGGAAAGGAAGGGCCATAGTCACTGGAAAGGAAGGGCCATAGTCACTGGAAAGGAAGGGCCATAGTCTTTGGAAAGGAATGGTCATAGTTATTTGAAAGGGAAAAAGGGCCTAGTCTTTGGGAAAAGGGAAAGGGGGGCCTAGTCTTTGGGAAAAGGGAAGGGCCTAGTCTTTGGGAAAAGGGGGAAGGGCATAGTCACTGGAAAGGAAGGGCCAGTCTTTGGGAAAAGGGAAAAAGGGCCTAGTCACTGGAAAGGAAGGGCCAGTCATTGGAAAGGAAGGGCCATAGTCACGGGAAAAAAGGAAGGGGAGTCTTTGGGGAAAGGAAGGGCCTAGTCACGGGAAAAGGGAAAACCAGTCTTTGGGAAAAGGGAAAGGGGAAAAGTCACGGGAAAAGGGAAAGGGGCCCAAAATCTTTGGGAAAAGGGAAAGGGGGCCTAGTCACGGGAAAAGGGAAAAAGGGCCGTCATTGGAAAGGAAGGGCCATAGTCACTGGAAAGGAAGGGCCAGTCATTGGAAAGGAAGGCCATAGTCACTGGAAAGGGAAGGCCCCGTCTTTGGGAAAAGGGGAAGGGCCTAGTCACTGGAAAGGAAGGGCCATAATGGAAAGGAAGGGCCAGTCTTTGGGAAAAAAGGAAGGGCCTAGTCACGGGAAAAGGGAAAGGGGCCCCCGTCATTGGAAAGGAAGGGCCATAGTCACTGGAAAGGAAGGGCCAGTCATTGGAAAGGAAGGGCCAAAAGTCACGGGAAAAAAGGGGGGTTTGGGAAAAGGGGAAGGGGGCCTAGTCACTGGGAAAGGGGAAGGGCCAAAATCATTGGAAAGGAAGGGCCATAGTCACTGGAAAGGAAGGGCCAGTCATTGGAAAGGAAGGGCCATAGTCACGGGGAAAGGAAGGCCAGTCATTGGAAAGGAAGGGCCGTCACTGGAAAGGAAGGGCCATAGTCACTGGAAAGGAAGGGTCATAGTCACTGGAAAGGAAGGGCCAGTCATTGGAAAGGAAGGGCCATAGTCACTGGAAAGGAAGGGCCAGTCTTTGGGGGAAAGGAAGGGCCTAGTCACGGGAAAAGGGAAAGGGGGGCCGTCTTTGGGAAAAGGGGAAGGGCCTAGCCGGAAAGGAAGGGCCAGTCATTGGAAAGGAAGGGCCATAGTCACTGGAAAAAAAGGGCCGTCATTGGAAAGGAAGGGCCATAGTCACTGGAAAGGAAGGGCCATAGTCACT
The DNA here is from genome assembly GCA_009830355.1 of Cherax destructor. Lineage (NCBI taxonomy): Eukaryota > Metazoa > Arthropoda > Malacostraca > Decapoda > Parastacidae > Cherax > Cherax destructor. The sequence goes on from WNWK01013303.1 coordinate 12,391, forward strand.
GGAAAGGAAGGGCCTAGTCACTGGAAAGGAAGGGCCATAGTCACTGGAAAGGAAGGGTCATAGTCACTGGAAAGGAAGGGCCATACCCCTGGAAAGGAAGGGCCAGTCTTGGGAAAAAAAGGAAGGGCCATAGTCAAAAGGAAGGGCCATAGTCCCGGAAAGGAAGGGGGCCATAGTCAGGGGAAAAGGAAGGGCCATAGTCACGGAAAGGAAGGGGGCCATACCCCACGGAAAGGAAGGGGGCCATAGCACGGAAAAGGGGGTGGTCATCACGGCAATTTTTTTACGTCCCAAAAAAAATAAAAAAAAAATGAAAAAGTTTACTTCGTTGCAAAGTTTACAATGCGGGTTTTTTATGTGTTATAAAATATTCATTACAAAAAGGGCCCCACTGGCAGGCCAGGCATTTCGGGACGAACGAGCCACTAAGATCCACGAGGCCGGGAATGAAACAAGGATCCACAGGCCGGGAATGAGACAAGGATCCACGGGCCGGGAAAAGAGACAAGGATCCACGAGGCCGGGAATGAAAAAAGGGTTTTAAAAAGGCCGGGAATGAGACAAGGATCCACGAGGCCGGGAATGAGACAAGGATCCACGGGCCCGGGGGAATGAGAAAAAGGATCCACGGGCCCGGGGAATAAAAAAATCCACGAGGGGGGAATGAGACGGGGTCAACGAGGCCGGGAATGAGACAAGGATCAACGGGGCCCGGGGAAAAAAACAAGGATCCACGAGGTCGGGAAAGGGGGTGAACATTTCGTTCGTAATTTGAGATGCACAAGGTAGTAGATGCTTGACTCCAGCAGCCAGACCGCCCCAAAACAACACTGGGAAAAAAAAAAACTAAAAGACGCGAACACTGGTGAATTTCTGTAAACAATAAGCCGCCTTGATATCCTAAATGAACAGCAGGCAAGAAGCTTCGGGGAATGACGTATCGCAATTTAAAAAAAACAAACGAAACAATGTGCAAAAAACTTTATTTATGATCAACGTTTTGCCTACACATAGCGAAACGTAGTCACAACAAAGTTCGTTCTGTAACTTATGTGTTTTTTTTCAGTAAAAAAAAAAAATGAAAATGCCTAGGTCCATGAACACGCCAATAAAAGCTCGTAAAGTCCCAGTGACGACGTTTATGTAGCGGCTATGTATGACAACTGATTCTAGACCAGGAATGTACACCCCAAATCACTAACACTGCCTCTAGACCAGGGGGAAGAACCAGCATCATTTCACTGCCTCTAGACCAGGGAATGTACACCAGCATCACTAACACTGCCTCTAGACCAGGGAATATACACCATCACTAACACCCTTTCCCCCAGACCAGGGAATGTACACCAGCATCACTAACACTGCCCTTGACCAGGGGGAAGTAAAACCGCATCACTAACACTGCCTCTAGACCAGGAAATGTACACCAAAAATCACTAACACTGCCTCTAGACCAGGGGGAAGTAAAACCGCATCACTAACACTGCCTCTAGACCAGGGAATGACACCAGCATCACTAACACTGCCTCTAGACCAGGAAAGTCCCAACACCCTAACACTGTCAGACCAGGAAATCACCAGCATCAAACACTGCCCTAGACCAGGAAAGTACACCGCATCCAAACACTGCCTCTAGACCGGGGGAAGCCCCCATCACAAACATCCTTAACCGGGGGTGTACACCACATCACTAACACTGCCCTAGACCGGGGGAAGTAAAGATCACAAACACTGCCTCTAGACCAGGGAAGTACACCAGCATCACAAACTGCCTCGGGAATGTACACCAGCATCACCCTGCCTCTAGACCAGGAAAGTAACCGATCACAAACCCTCCCTCTAGACCGGGGAATGTACACCACATCCAACCTGCCTCTAGACCAGGGAATGTACACCAGCATCACTAACACGCCTCTAGCCCAAAGGAAAGTACCCCAGCATCACCACTGCCCAGACCGGGGAAATTTACCCACATCACAAACTGCCCTAGACCGGGGAAGTACACCACATCACAAACTGCCTCTAACCAAAATGTAACCCACACAAACACTCCCTAGACCAAATGTACCCCCAACTAACACCCCAGACCAAAATGTCACCCGCACCAAACCTGCCTCTAGACCAAAAGTACACCACACAAACACTGCCCAACCCAAAGTACCCCACATCACTAAACTGCCCAACCAGGGAAACACCCACACAAACCCTCTGCCAAAATGCCCAGCACCAAAACGCCTCTAGCCCAGGGGACCCGCATCACCACTGCCCAGACCGGAATGTACACCCATCACAACACTGCCCAACCAGGGAATTACCCACACACAACACTGCCCTGACCAAAGTACACCACACACTAACACCCTCAACCAGGGAATGTACACCAGCACACAAACTGCCTCAGCCCCAAATGTACACCCACACAAACCCTCAACCAAAGACAACACATCACCCCCCTAGACCAAAGTACCCCCCGCATCACAAATGCCAACCAGTTACACCACACACTAACACTCCTCTAGACCAAAAGTACACCACATCACTAAACTGCCCAACCAGGGAAACCCCAGCACCTAACACTCCCCAGACCAAAGTACACCACACCCTAACACCCCAGACCAAATACCCCCACACACTAACACTCCTCGACCAAAGTACACCCATCACAAACGCCAAACCAAATTACCCAGCATCACTAACACTGCCTCTAGACCAGGATATATACACCAGTACCTAACACTGCCTCTAGACCAGGGAATGTACCCAAAACATCAAAAACCGCCTCTAGACCAGGATATATACACCAGCATCACTAACATGCCTCTAGACCAGGATATATACACCAGCATCACTAACACTGCCTCTAGCCCGGGGATATATACACCAGCATCACTAACACTGCCTCTAGCCCGGGGATATATACACCAGCATCACAACACTGCCTCTAGACCAGGATATTACCCAGCATCACTAACACTGCCTCTAGACCAGGATATATACACCAGCATCACTAACACTGCCTCTACCCCAGGATATATACACCAGCATCACTAGGGCTCAAAAATATACAGTTAGTGAAGAACAACATTAGAAGGGGATTAGGGGATGGTGTGGGCCGCCAGCAGGTATCAACACTCACCCCCGGATAACTTAACGTATAAATGGTAACCAAATTTTTAAAGGGGGGGGGGGGGTAAGCCAGTGGAAGGCCTCGGCCAGATGCCAAAAAATTGCAGCTGCCAGTCTATTACCCGCGTCAGGAAACACTTGTCCTGTTACTTGACAAACCTTGAAGCAGAGAAATTAATCTCTGCCTCACTTTTTTCCCTTTTTTTCCTCCTCCTCCTCCCCACCTTTGTTCTCACCCCCCCTTTCTCATTTCTTTAATTCCTTATTCGTTCCTTAACCCCCTTTTTTTTTTATTTTCAACCCTTTTTTCCCCGGTTTTTTTTTCGATATCCCCCCTCCCTCACAATTTTCCTCCTTTTTAAATTCAAATTTTTCCTCGTTCCTTTTATTTTCCTTTACTTTTTCCCCCCCTCTTTTCCTGCCTTTATTCCTACCTCATTTTTTTTTTTCCCGTACCTTTTTCCCCGCCTACTCCTTCCCTTCTCTTCTGCATCCCCTCCTCCCTCCCTCTCTCTCTTTTGCCCTCCCAACTATTTACATCAAGGTCAACTAAATAAGGATCAGTCTAATTTTGATTTTGGGGGCTGTCGGGGAAAAGCTGACTTAGACATCAGAAACTAATTCCCCAAAAACACTGCTTTTTCCCACCCACCTGTCATCTAACCCGACAACACCTGTCGTCTGCCGTCTTACCCCCCCACCTGTCATCTCCCAAAACCTGCAGTCATATTGCCCCCGTAAATTTCCTATCGTGATATGCCTCTGGATAAATAGGGGGCCCGTAGGTCTCCCAGTGCTGCTGCTTCGAAGTTTGCTGGAAGAACATAGAAAAAAGGAAAACGGCTGAGAACCTCCCTAGTTTTTTTTCCCTTTAAAAGTCACTAAAAAAGACGAAGCTTCATGTACCTTTTACTGTGATGTAAAGGTTTAAAAAAAACAAAAAAGTTTCCCCCCAAAAGGGGTCCCAAATGTTACAAATGTATCATTTTTATGGTTTTAACAGTGTATTGCCATTCAAAAATAGAATGTCCCTACTACTAACCTTTTTTTTTTTGCAAGTAAACGCAATAGTCAAACACGTCCATCTAAAACTTGTCTTCCCTTCGATCTACACCCCCTGTTGGGGGTGGTAACAACCCCAAAGCCTGACTGACAAGCTGTCCTCCAGGAGGTTTAGGTTAGGTTAGGGGGTTTTCCCCGGGAAAAAGGACAAAAAGTTTCCCGGGGGCGGGGTAAGGATATGATGACCCCCCCCTGGAGCTTTTGGTCATCTGACCGGGGGGCCCTTTCCCCTGGCTTATCCCCCCTTTAAAAAATTTTGATAATAATGTCGTGTGGGGGTTGGGGGGAAAATAGGGGGGGCAAAGATACTCCTTGTTGGATGGTTACGGTATATTTACAGTGAGTCAAAAGGGAGTCCCCCACACCGTCTGTCTCGCCTGGGTCTAACGTTAGTGAGGCAGTCTGCCTATGATAGGCTTGCACATGCGCTGAGCCCCCGACGTCAGCGGTACCCCCACGCCCCGGGGGCCAGCCTTTTTAAAATAACAAAAAAATGTATATATGATACTGACACGACAATAACCTTGATATGAGGCTTGATCTGGGATTGAGACGAAGAGACAATTATCTCCGGAATCAACTACAAGTTGACCCTTTCCCCCTCCCCTAATTCCCCCACTGTCCATCCTTCCGCCCCCCTTCCCCAAATTTTCCCACCATCCAACACTCCATCCTCCTTCTCTTTTTTACGTTCTTCCTTCCCTCCCCCCTCACCAGTCCAGGGAGACGACTCATCCATTATCTCCCCAAAAAAAACAAGACTGAAGAGAACCCCCAAGAGAGAGAGAGAGAGAAAAAAAGCGGTTCACCCCAGTGCTGGGGGATCATCAAAAAGGGGCAGTTTTGAAAGTTAGCAACAAAAGACATATGGCCATTACACAAATGAAACTCAGGGGAATCATAACAAATATGATTTTTCCCCGAGAGGCCCCCAAAAGTAAAAAAAAAGAGATGGAGGAAAGAAACAGGGGGACTGGTGATTAAGTTTACGGGAAGACCCGAACCCGCATGAGTCATACGGCCCCCGGACCCCAGAAAAAAGGAAGGCTGAATTACTTAGATCAAGACCCCTTTTACCAGCATAAAGGCTTTCCTTCATGAAGAAAAAAGAGGACTGGAACAGAGGATGGAACAGAGGACGGGGCAAGAGACATGGAACGGGGGGATGAAACAGAGGATTGGAACAGAAGCATGGAACAGAGGTTTGGGGAAAAAGAGGCTGGAACAGAGGATTGGAAAAAGAGGCATAGAACAGATGATTGGAAGAGAGGCATAGAAAGGGTGATTGGAAGAGAGGCACAGAACAGAGGCATGGAACAGATAACTAGAACAGAGGCATGGAACAGACTTAAGGCTTCCTTTTTTTTCAGCTGTTTACCACTTCACATTTCCTTTCCCCTCTACTTACCTTTTTTTCTTTTCCAAGGGGCCATTTATTTTCCCCTTTTTTTTCCACTACAACTTGCTCACTCCACATACACCAACCTGCAAAAACAACTTTCTCAATTATACAACCAATAAAAAAACACTACCACACACACACAACAAAACACACACACACAAAAACACACACAAAACAAAAAACACAAACACACAACACACACACACAACACAATATACAAACACACACACACACACACACACACACCCAAAATTCATTTTTAGACAAAACCACAAAATAAAAATAAATAAATTCACATAATTTGAGGAATATCTAAGCATAGGCAAAACAAAATGGTCCATATATTAATATTAAGACTAATAAAAAATAATAATTGCAATAATAACTAATACTACTAATATAATGATAATTGTAATAACTGTAATACTAGGCTGGGGTCCAACATGAGGCCTGGTCACAGACCGGGCCGGGGGGCGTTGCCCCCCGGAATTCTCCCAGGTAAACTATACTAATAATAATTGAAAAATTTCTCCAAAAAAATTTGATACTACTACTATTAATAACTGTAATACTACTATTAATAATAATAATAATAATAATAATAATAATAATAATAAAATGTTGCTGGTGCTTTTAAAAAATTATAATTAAGAGCTTCCCCCTCACGTTATGTCATCAATCTCCAACATGGACAAATTTCATTATCATGTACCATTAATCATCAAGAAAAGGGCATCAATTTCCTCAGTGGAGCATTTTAATTTTTTAAACGTTGCCGAATTTGGTGTGCGCTCCAGAGTACTTTTAAGAGGCACCTAATTCCCCGTCTTCTAATAACATGTTCTTTTTCCCCCTATAATCTACCTTGTCCATCATTATAGCATTTTTTTTGTCTGTTTCGGGGGGCGAAGTCTAGGATTTTCCCCCTTTAAATTTATGGTAAACCCAGAAATCCTTGAGATGTCTGAGCATCTGTTCCATTTTTGGGAGGCAGGCCCCAAAGACGCTTTGAACACACGTTATTGCAGACGTGAAAGCACAGTTTTCCTAGAAATTTTGGGGTTTTTGTATATACAGTTTGGGGGAATTTCTAGATTGATGTAATTTAGATTAGTTAAATTTTTTTAAGTCAGGTTAGTGTGTCCTGTATCAAAAAAAAATTAAAAAGATATAACATTTGACAACGGGAATAAACAAATTATACGAAAAAAGCGATAACTGTTGGTAAAGAAAGGAAAAACCGTGCGCAGTAGAGCGATGTACGTCAGATAATCACTGTTTAACCCCTTTAAAAAAAGTGGGCAAAACATATAAATAAAATTTGGGAAAATTTGCACACCACGTGTCATAACTGATCGACTGGCCCGGGCTGGATGTGTCGACCAGCGGGCCCCCCAACAACAACAATCACCTGACGACCAGTCAATTAACAGAAAACCCCAACCCAAGGCCAACACCCAAGACCTAACCGGGGGAGGAAGAAACACTCTAGAAAAAAAGGGGCACAGGTAAACCCCCTTTAGTGACAACGTCGCATCTCTGCTTTTAAAAAATTTTCGTAATTGAAACCTGTCATTCTCCTGACGTCCCCTTCCCCTTCAAGGAATGATTTACCTTCTAATTTTTTAAAATTTATGTTAAGCGCTCACTCCTTAACGGCAGAGGGAGGAGGAGAAAGAAGCAATACAGGAAATAAGAAAGAAGGGGGGCTGGGGTGAGGCAGGGAGGAGTGAGGTTGGGGGGCAGAGAGGGTGAGAGGGAGCAGAGAGGGTGGGGGAGCAGAGAGGGGTGGGGGGGTTGAGAGCTGTGAGGAGCGGAAAGCTGAGAGAAGTGAGGGGGGACAGTACAGCTCTCGTCACGGATGTTACTGGGAATTATTTGGGGGTTGGGGGACATACAATGCTGTTAGTGCTGGGTTGAAGTCTTGGTGTTTTAATCAGACAGTGGCTATTTCCAGTGTTTATGTCATTGGTCCTTGCCCAGGATGCCCCCCCAAAAGTCGACTAACTCCGGGTACTTTCTGATAGGTAACAGGGGCAACAGGTGTTGGGGAAATTTCCCCTTGCCCCGCCCCGCTCAGGATTTGACCCGGGGCTTTCGGTTGTGAGCCAAGATCATCACTTGAGCTACAAGGCACAGTGTGGGAGTTATAATTCACACGATCGTACTGACAGGGTTGCTGGCGGGGTCAAATTTCTAACTGCAACACCACCTGTGACCGCACACACCTGCAACACCACCTGTGACCGCATCACACCTGCAACACCACCTGTGACCGCATCACACCTGCAACACCACCTGGACAGCATCACACCTGCAACACCACCTGTGACCGCATCACACCTGCAACACCACCTGTGACCGCATCACACCTGAAACACCACCTGTGACCGCATCACCCTTTTGCAACACCACCTGTGACCCCCCACCTGAACACCACCTGTGACCGCATCACACCTGCAACACCCCCGGACCGCATCACACCCAACACCACCTGTGACCGCATCACACCTGCAACACCACCTGTGACCGCATCACCCTGCAACACCACCTGTGACCGCATCACACCTAAAACACCACCTGTCCCCGCATCACACCTGCAACACCACCTGTGACCGCATCACACCTGCAACACCACCTGTGACCGCATCACACCTGCAACACCCCCCGGGGACCGCATCACACCTGCAACACCACCTGTGACCGCATCACACCTGCAACACCACCTGTGACCGCATCACACCTGCAACACCACCTGTGACCGCATCACACCTGCAACACCACCTGTGACCGCATCACACCTGCAACCCCCCCCGTGACCACATCACACTTGCAGCACCAACAGTGGCTGCAGCACCACCACACTCGTCTACACTGCTGAAAGTCCTGGTGTTTTAACACGGTTATAATTCGAAGTAGTGATGGCCCTTCAGTCAAGGTCATGAATACTATCATCTGCACGAGTCCCCACATCAGTTCTCATGAACCATTACATCAGCATTGTTTCCCCGCCCCCCCAACCGGGGGCACCACTCAGATGAAGGTGGTTATGGTGCGAGCAAGAGGAAGGGGAAAAAGGGGAAGAAGGAAAAAAGGGAAAAAAAGGGGAAAAAGAAGGGAGGGGGAGAGAGATTACACACCTCATAAACCCCAACACAGTTACATTTTGTTTACAACCCTTGATTCCTTTTTAAAGGGAGGACGCCCCTTTTTTGGGAGGGCGCGCGCATTACCCACCCGGGAAAAATTTAAAAACCGGGTTTTTAAAAGCCCAAAGGGGGAGCCGGGGGGGAGGGGTTTCCCAAAAAAAACACACACACACACACACACACACACACACACACAATCACCTTGATATTCACCCAACACAGACATGGGGAAACTAAGTATGTAAATCGCAAGAAAAAAAATGGTGACAAAAATAAAAAAGAACAGAAAGCCAGAATACAAAAAAAAAAAACAGAGTGAAGGAATAAGAAAGGCCGACAGAAATAACTGAAAAAGAATCGGGGAAAAAAAGAAACCCCGGAGATGGGGGAAAGACTAAGATAAAGTACTGTGGAACCGGGTCATAGCAGACACGAAAAAAAAAATATAAACAGAAAGCGAGCCAGTGGTTAACCAGAGCTGCGTGGAAAAAGGGAATGCAGGGAACAAAAAAACATGTATGGAAAAAAAAGGGCAAAAAGACAAAAGAAAAAGGGTGGCAAAGTAGACGAGCAAAAGGGAAATAATATGTATACGTACGGAAGAGGGGCAAAATTTAAAAAAATTTAACAGAGATTATTAAAAAAAAGCCCAAATCTTGGTATAAACCTTGAAAATTTCTGCCCGCCGGTTTAAAAAAAAACGTAAAAGAAACACTAGGACACATCTATTAGAAAATTTTAGGTCTTGGGCTTAAGCTTGCCCGAAATGCTCTTAAACCATTCTCTGTATGCAACCCAAATATCATCCATTTCTGTATAAACTTGTATCATGTGGAAATAAACATTGACTCTGGGTGTTACATCAGCTGTGCGACGAACACAGTAACCCGGGGCCAATAACCCTAATCTCCTATCCTAGTACATATCAGTACAGAGATTATTTTACGAATAATATATTTTTCTCATTTTCCCCCTTCCCCCCTCTTTCCCATCTCTTCCGGTCCCAACCACTTTTTAAAACGTATCCTCGTGTTTGCTCCGTCTTTCTTGAGACTTTTTTCAGTGAAAAAGAACAAAAATTAGTGCAAAGGTAGAAAAATCCTGATTTTGGGACCCAGACTCGCCCCTTTCCCCCCTCCCAGACAAACTAATCAATGAGAAAAAAAAGAATAAAAATTTTAAACGTGACAATGGCCAAAAGGACGAACTCAGACGTCCCTTTTAAGTTTATTACAGGTGATACACCAAAATATCACCTGTAATAAAACAATTAAACCAAAAAAACGTGTTAAAGAGCACCCCACTAGGGGGCCATTACAGCCCCCCCCCCTTTCCCCACCCAAAGTACCTCCCTGGGCCAAAAAGGAAAACCAGCTACACTTTTTGGCTGGCACTCACTACATCACAAAGGAAAAGGGGACCTCTCACAATGGTGTTATAAAAATACAATGAGGAAAAAATCTTTCATCTCAGACTTGACTGTGACTAGGAATGGATACACCCCGCCGCCACTGCTGTGATTACCCCCCACGCCAACTCTTGCTTAACGAATAAACAAAAAAAAAACGGGGACTCGAACCGTGGTACATGAAAATGGGTCCAGCGCTGAAAACCCCCAGTCGAGTCCTTTTTTATTCTTTTTTTTATTCATTGAAAACATTCATTGCGACGTTTCTGGGGTTCATAGACTATCTGCCCGGGAAAGGGGGGAGAAAACATGTACCATGAATGCTTCAGGGGGGAGATGAGACAGTGGGGTGACTTTTGGGGTCCCCGGGCTTCCTGTGATCGTGTTTGCTTCACCTCATTTCTACAACATTGCAAGTTCCTGATGTGTTGATTGCAACAAGAAAGGCCTAGAGCTATCATTCAACTCCCCGGGGTTTTTTTTATATATAATATATATAAATTTTCCCACGGTTTGTCTCTACACGAGAACACTTTTTTATTTTCCCCACAGGGATAGCCCCCCAAGAAAGTCTAGCTTTAGTTTACTTCCGGTCCCTCCTTAGAAAAAATTAAATTTAGTGAGGAGTGGTAAACATGGGCAAAAAAAATTTGGGGAAATTAGACAATCAGTTTTTCAATCAAAATTAGAGAACAGCTCTAATTCCATGGATCAAAACATTTCACCGGGTGATAGAGCCCCCCCCTAGGATTTGATTAAAGGGAGTCAATTAACACTCAGGTACCTTTAATGATCGGTGAACAGGCAGATGTAGCCAAGATTTGAAACCTGGCCCTTGGGTTGGATACTAAGGTTTTATTATGGTCTAGAACATGACAAACATAAAGAAATGTTGGTACGCATTGGAAAATGGGTGAAAATGGACAAGTTGAGATGGCCGTCGAGGCTAAGTGAGGAGAAACAGGTTGGTGGGAAGGTGGCGCGACACCCCAGTGGCTGCAGAGCTACGCAGAGGTCAACACTGGCGGGTGGGCAGTGTAGATGGGAGGCCCTGAAGGTGTTCGGGATCCTAGTGCAGAGGCCAGGCCTGAAGTTAATGTGCCACAAGCAATCTGGACTCCAGAGTGGGCACGCACCAGTTATTTAGATTCTGATGCATTAAAATTTAACTCCTCATTGGGCACTGTAAAACGCATGCAGCACAAAAAACCCAGTAATATACACTCCGAGGGCACTGTACAACACAAAACCCCGGTAATATACTCCCGGGAAGCATTAAAAACTGAATCATAAGGAATTTCCTCACGAGAAAAAATATCCAGTTGCTCCAAACTTTCTGATCAGCCGGGATCAGTGGGTTGTACAAGACCAAAACAGTAAAACCAGGCTGGCTGCCGTCAGGATGTCCTGGTCTGAGACCAGACCACTAGGTGACAGGTAATAAAGGCAGTAAAAGTCACACAAAATTTTGGTTAGCTTACGTAGGTTGGGATAATTTAAGCCAGGGCCCAGGTCAGGTTAAATTATATTTTAACGATCGACTAAACCCATAAAATAACAAAATGAAATCTGAGAACTGTGGTTAATAAACCTGAGGTATTCTCCAGCAGTTTCCACTGAAGCCTAGGTAAGTTAATGAACCTAGGAAAAGAAAACGTAATTTAACTACCATAAACAATGGAAAACCAAAACAGACAAGCGGCCCACGCTATAGTTAAGCAAACATTGAAGTCTGTTAGGGGGTCACTCAGGTTTCGAGAATGGGGTAAGGGGGACATGAAAAGTTTATAGGCTGATAAGCGTGAGCGCATATCAACGTTATCAGTATATCTGGATGGTAAACAAGGAAAAGGGGTATCTCTGAGGCGACAGTCGCCAGCAATGTATACCTTTGTTGATACTGGTATAATTGATTGATGGTTAAGACGCATGTGCAAGTTTGGGTATATTCATTGTTGGAACGTTTCGCCTAAGGGAGGTTGCTTCAAAAACAGGCAATATTTGAGGGTCGGTCCCGCAGCTTGGAGAAAAGTTCAGCTCCATGGTCTGGAACGATATCATTCCAGAAATTCAGCTCCATGGTCTGGAACGATATCGTTCCAGAGTTCAACTCCATGGTCTGGAACGATATCGTTCCAGAGTTCAGTTCCTGGTCTGGAAAAGATATCGTTCCAGGTTCAGCTTCCGGTCTGGAAGATATCGTTCCAGAGTTCAGCCCAGGTCTGGAACGAAAAATCGTTCCAAGTTCGTCCATGGTCTGGAACGTATCGTTCCAAGTTTATCTTCTGGTCTGGAACAACTTGGTTCCACCCTAGAGCTGAACTCTCCTCCAGGCTGGGGACACACCTCAAAACTATTTCTTCAAGGGATAATACGGGTGGACTAATTGGCTTTTCCTGATCACTATCCCAAATGTTGAAATTTTTTAATAACTTTTCCAGGTAAAACCACCCTCACGCAAACCCTCAAGTGTTTTTACCAAGCCGCTTATTTTTTGGGGTTGAGCAAGTACTTTTGTTAGTGGGTCTGGGTAAGGGAAGGACTTGCCTACTATGGGCCAATAGGCTTGCTGCAGTGTTCCTCCTTTCTTATGTTCTTATATGTCCATTTACCTAACAGATATTCAAGATATTAGTGACCGTGGCTACAAGTCGGTAAGCTGGCAAAAAGCACATAAAAAAAGAGAGCAAGCCTGGGCAAAACGTGATCAAAATATAAAGATGTGCTGTTCATTACGTCTCTTTATTCGTTATATTAAGCCAAATGACCAACTGAAAACTCTTAGTAGAAAAGAAACATAGGTATGAAGTCCTAACTTCACACACACACACACACACACACACACACACACACACACACACACACACACACACACACACACACACACACGCACATGTGTGCAAAATCCTAAGAAAATATCCACAATACCTGTGTAGAAAATATCTGAAGGGCGTCCCTGCCGTCTGGTCTGGGACTACCACCAGGCTTCCTCCAGCTACTGCTACGGTCTCCTGCCGTAGGCACTCCAAGTTACCGGTGATAGCCGTACTTGCAGCTACCGGCAACGTCACACACACACGTCGCCACTATAACTCTGGCCAAGCTATTGTACCGCCAGCCTTCCAGGTATACTATCACCTCCCCTCCACGCTACCGGTACGACTAGCTCCAGGTGTACCGGCGCTCAAGTTTCACCTCCACGGATTGTTTGATGCAGCCAACTAGTTACCGGCACTGCTCGATCCGGCTGGATGTGCCCCACTAATGGTTCTGTAGTTCAGGACGCGTGCCTCCTGGTGCAACGTCTCGCTGTTCCCGGTACGGGGTCTCGTAATTCCCGGCACAGCTCTCACAGTTCCCAGTACAAGATCTTGCTGTTCCCGGCACAGCTCTCACAGTTCACCGTACAAGATCTTGCTGTTCCCGGCACAGCTCTCACAGTTCACCGTACAAGATCTTGCTGTTTCCGGCACAGCTCTCACAGTTCACCGTACAAGATCTTGCTGTTCCCGGCACAGCTCTCACAGTTCCCAGTACAAGATCTTGCTGTTCCCGGCACAGCTCACAGCTCACCGTACAAGATCTTGCTGTTCCCAGCACAGCTCTCACAGTTCACCGTACAAAATCCTACTGTTCCCGGCACAGCTCTCACAGTTCACCGTACAAGATCTTGCTGTTCCCGGCACAGCTCTCACAGTTCACCGTACAAGATCTTGCTGTTCCCGGCACAGCTCTCACAGCTCACCGTACAAGATCTTGCTGTTCCCGGCACAGCTCTCACAGTTCACCGTACAAGATCTTGCTGTTCCCAGCACAGCTCTCACAGTTACCAGTACAAAATCCTACTGTTCCCGGCACAGCTCTCACAGCTCACCGTACAAGATCTTGCTGTTCCCGGCACAGCTCTCACAGTTCACCGTACAAGATCTTGCTGTTCCCGGCACAGCTCTCACAGTTCACCGTACAAGATCTTGCTGTTCCCGGCACAGCTCTCACAGTTCACCGTACAAGATCTTGCTGTTCCCGGCACAGCCTCACAGTTCACCGTACAAGATCTTGCTGTTCCCGACACAGCTCTCACAGTTCACCGTACAAGATCTTGCTGTTCCCGACACAGCTCTACAGTTCACCGTACAAGATCTTGCTGTTCCCGACACAGCTCTCACAGTTCACCGTACAAGATCTTGCTGTTCCCGGCACAGCTCTCACAGCTCACCGTACAAGATCTTGCTGTTCCCGGCACAGCTCTCACAGCTCACCGTACAAGATCTTGCTGTTCCCGGCACAGCTCTCACAGTTCACCGTACAAGATCTTGCTGTTCCCGGCACAGCCCCACAGCTCACCGTACAAGATCTTGCTGTTCCCGGCACAGCTCTCACAGCTCACCGTACAAGATCTTGCTGTTCCCGGCACAGCTCTCCATCACGTAACTATTTTCACTTCAGTGAATCAATATCCTCACCTAAACTTCTATCAAAAACCCATAAAAAAAGGCTAGTAAATCTGCTTTAATGGCCCAACCTCGAAATTAGTATAATTAGAAAAAGTCTTAAGGCTTGCGTAATATGTTTGAAGAGAAACATAAAGGATTTAAAAACTAATGCATTACGGGGCCTCCAGGGGTCCTCGGATACGCTTACCAATTCCGTGGCATCAGTGTCGAGGTTTCGAGAGTTATTTCACCCTTGCACGCTTTTACTGGGACAACGTTTCGCTCAGTCCAGAACTTTACACGGAGCTCTAAACAAAGCGAAACGTTATCCCGACATAAGTTTGTTCTACAACCTAAGTGTCTTTTTTTCACTACTGTCCGTAGTACGGCATCCGGCTTTGTGGATTAAGATACATGTGCAACAGTTGGATATCTTTATTGATGAAACGTTTCGCCTTTATTGTTGAAACGTTTCGTCTGTTATCAGGCTGAGGGACTGATTACCTCAATCTCCTTCTGATCTTCACCATCCTTCTTTGTATAGGATTGATGAAGCCACATAAAAAGATGAGAGAGCAAGAAAAAAAAATGTGACAAGATTCTATTATTAGCAAAATGAGAGTAACAGGATTAATCCCAGCACGATTCTTAACACTGACATCTCATGTGGTGCTTCTAATCAGTGTGTTATTGGCTAGGGTAAGTATCCTGTCATGTTCGTTGACTGGTTTTTTGCCAAGACTAGAATGCAACAGTTTGTAGTAAAAGGTTGTAGTTAAGAGATTATTTCATTTTTTTATTGAGTAAATAATAAACAATGCCACTATCAGATCTGGAGTTAAGCAAGCAAAATTTGTGTCACATAACCAAACTTTCTCACTGTAACTAAATACAAATATTATAGGTAAAGGCAAATATATGTGGTGATCATGTATACATTAAGTGATAAAAGCTCAAGAGTGAATTTTGAAATTAACTTAAGCTAAGAATTCCTGCATATATCTCGTGGGAATAGGCCTGGAGGCCAGCGAATTATTGCCAGATACATCCAAATTCGGAGGTGAAAATTAACAAACATATATTGAACTAACTAAGTAATATAGCGAGTGGCAAGGATATATATGTGCAGTGATACAGTGAACCAAATCTGTAGTAAGAGAAATAGTAATAAATCCCAGTATAGCTTAAAAGATATGGTATAGCATATGGAAACATACTACAAGGATTGGCACTAGTGAAAATTGCCAGAGGTCCTGAGAAGCAGAAATAACAGATAAGTAAATTCTATAGTTATAAGAAACAAAAACAAGTGATGGTGGCACTGAGGTGCAGGGAATCACAGTATACATAATTGGAGTATAAAACCATGTGAAGTGTCTTTCTCGCTGCCACTACTAAGTGTGGAAGTTTTTGCCATGGAAGTGTAAGGGAAACTACCGGAAGCATAGGTATCGTGTGGAAATAAAGCAATGACCACAGTATTAGTTCAGTGAAAAGAAAAGGTATCTGGAATAAATATAGTGTATATCCTTGTAATAACCAGTGTACAGCACAGTGATAAACTATTAGGTATAAAATAAAAGTAAATTAAATCCAATAGTAGTGTGGCAGTGCGGGTGACCACTTGCCCTGGAGTGGTCAATGTGCCAAGCGACTTTTATAGATCTGAGTTACCACTTATAACGAATAGACTAGGATACCAGGACAGAATAAGAAAGACCTAGTGAACCCAATTGGCAGTAGAAAACACAAGGATAGTGATCTAAGAAAATGAAAGTGGTCTAAAACGGGCATCGCATGGCAGTATAGGACTGAGTGGTGTGCTTTAGTCATACGCCTGGCAGTGCTGAAGTCAGCCACGGAGGCCTACCATACACACCCATAAAAACACCATATACACCATACCACAATATCCTGTCTAGACCAGTGTGGGGATCTCAGTGAGAATAATACATTAAAATGTATATAGGACTGATCAGAGAGGAATAAATATAGAAAGAGTTATACAGTGAGCAAACAGAAATAAATACATATTATAACAATAATATAATATAAGGTGTAGTAAGTCTCCATAATCAGTACATCCCACATATACTAGTACAAATAGGATACAGGCAGGATGGCAGTACAGTATATCTGTGGGACTTGTGAAAAGGCTCTTGGGAAAAGATCTAGAATCACATGCAACCTTTGCTTTTCAAAACATCATGTCACATGTTCAAAAATTAACACAGTAACAAGAAGTGACATCCGTCTAGAAAGGTGTTTCTGGATCTGCAACAAGGATGTGGAACTATGGACAGATATCAGGAAAGCACTCAGGAGGCTAATAAACAATAAGCATGAAGAAAAGAGGAACTATTGAATAGTCTCCCGGTATTTATAGAACTTGGGAAGATAAGAAAGGGTAAAGTATAACACACAGAATGACCAGTCTACAACAATTGACCCAAAAATAAACAGTCATCCACGGGAAAAAACACAGGAGACAAAAACATTAGCTAACTCAGCCCCCAGCCCCAGGACTGACCCAGACCCAGCCCCCAGCCATAGTGAACATCCGGTTTTGGTTAAGGACGCCACCACAGCCATAGCCTCTAATACAGATATAGTAGGGAGTCCTCTTCCAGGGAAAATGTTGGCCCCATGTCATCAAAGGAGAAAAGCGCAGATAACGAGGAAAACCAAGGAGTGGAAAGAGAGGAAAAACGCAGATAATTCTGCAGATCTTTGGGAAAATACAAAGTCAGTAAATATAGGCAGCCAAAACATATGCAAATTCTATGCTAAAGGTATGTGCCTTTATGGCAGAGATTGTTGGAATAAACACACCAGAAAATGTGCCAACATGTTAAGGAAAGGAAAGTGTCGGTTTGACAAAGAGTGCAGATACTTCCATCCAGTGATGTGTCAAGCTTCAACACAGTCCAGAGAATGTTATGACATGAGCTGCCCAGACCACCATATAAAGGGAACAGTACGATACAGAGAAAGCAGGAAAGGGAAAATGAAAAAGAACAGCAATCTTTTTAGATATAAGGAGAAACAACCAGATAAAAGAAAGAGACAAAAGGTGGAAATGGTACAGAGGGGACAGATGGGCAGAACAGTGGGACAAGACAAGACAGGCACCAGCTCATCAGGGCTGTATAAACAATCAAAGTCAGTACTGGAGAAACCAGGGGGATGGGCACCAGGGCCATACCAGGTAGGACATCACCAGTGGTACTAACCAAACACAAAGAAAGACCAAACATCCCAAATGGTAACTCCTGCTTCATATTTGCAAATATTCAGGGTCTGAAATCAAATAAAAATGACAAAGTTAGTTATGTTAGTGGACTCTATCAGAAGCAAATGCCATGTTTGGAGCATTTACAGAAACACATACAAGGGATGTTTTGGACGGAGAGATTCAGATAGAAAACTATAACATGTATAGATGTGATAGAATTAATAGGTCACAGGGAGGAGTAGGACTCTATATAAAAGATACTCTCTGTTGCACAGAAGTTTTGAACGCTACGAATGATATAGTAGAAATCCTCGGCATTAAAGTGGAAAATAAGAATCTAGTAATTATCCTAGTATACAAACCACCATCAGCAACTGCGGAGGAATTCACAGAGCAGTTAAAGAAGATAGATAGCTATCTGGATAGGCTAGAGAATCCCACCCCAAACATTTTAATCCTTGGAGATTTTAATCTCCTCATGTAAAATGGAAGATGAGGCACCATAATGTTATACCAGAAATAACTCCTGGAAGCACCCTGGCCCAACAGGCACATACCAGGGAACTAATGAGGCTTTGTGAAAAGTACTCACTAAACCAACAGATAATTGATCCCACTAGAAATGAAAATACCCTGGATTTGATATTCACAAACAACGAGGAATTAATCAGAGACATAACAGTTACAAAAACAATATACTCTGATCATAACATCATAGAAGTTCAAACTAGTATTAACTCAGGGTTAGGGAACTGCGACACTAATGTTAGAGACGGAATGTTCAGTAAGTTTAATTTTAATAACCATAGAATTGATTGGGAAAAAATAAACCAAGAGCTATCAGACATATCATGGGAATCAGACATGAGCACCCTAAATCCACACCAGTGCCTAGAGAAGCTGAATACAGAAGCATACAAGGTATGTATGAAACACGTACCATTGAGGAAACCCGAAGAAGATCAGATATAGAGAGAGCGTAGGAGATGGTACAGGAGAAGAAAACGGGTTACTGAATTGCTGAAAAACACAGTTATGTTGCAACAGAAGAGAGATAGCCTTAACCGAGAGATCACGGAATTAGAGCAAAAACTTAAGATGTCATACCTGACAGAAGAAGTACAAAGGGAACAAAGAGCCATACAGGATATTGCAAGAAACCCAAAATATTTCTACTCCTATGCAAAATCCAAGCTAAGAACTACCTGTAGAATTGGACCATTATTGAGAGGAGATTCGTATACGGACGATGAACAGGAAATGAGTGAAATTCTAAAAGAACAGTACGAGTCAGTGTTCAGCAACCCACTAAATGACAGCAAGGTAGAAAATGCAGAAATATTTTTCACTCCAGCAGAAGGCTGCGAGACCACCTAACCGACATTAGTACAAATCCCATAGATTTCGAAAAGAAATGGCCAACATGCCCACTCACTCAGCACCTGGACCAGATTCATGGAATGCTTTATTTATAAAGCAGTGCAAAGTACCATTAGCAAGAGCCCTTAGTATTCTGTGGAGAAAGAGCTTAGATCTAGGTGAAATTCCAGAGGCCTTAAAGAGTGCAGACATAGCTCCTTTGCATAAGGGAGGTAGTAGAGCACTAGCTAAAAATTACAGACCAGTAGCCCTCACTTCTCACATCATAAAAATCTTTGAAAGAGTGATGAGACGGCAGATTACAAAGTTCATGGACCAGCACAACCAACATAACCCGAACCAGCATGGCTTTAGAGCGGGTCGATCATGCCTGTCACAGCTGCTGAACCATTATGACAGAATTACGGAGGCATTGGAGGACGACCAAAACGCAGATGTGATTTACACAGATTTTGCAAAGGCGTTTGACAAATGCGATCATGGAGTGATAGCGCACAAAATGAGGGCCATAGGCATTACGGGAAGGTAGGCAGATGGATTTTGAGTTCCTAACACAAAGAACACAAAAGTAGTAGTGAACAGGGCAAGATCCAGCATCAGCGAGGTCAAAGCTCAGTGCCCCAAGGCACTGTCCTGGCACCTCTGCTGTTTCTCATCCTCATAGCAGACATAGATAAAAACACCCAGCACACTTTTGTATCATCATTTGCAGATGACACTAAAATAAGCATGAAAGTCACTACGGTAGAGGACACTGAAAAATTACAGGAGGACATAAGCAGGGTCTTCCAATGGGCAGTGGAGAACAACATGACGTTCAATGGTGATAAGTTTCAGCTGCTTAGGTATGGAAAAAATGAAGAACTCAAAAGGAACACTATATACAAAACGCAAGAGGGTCACCACATAGAACGAAAGGAACACGTAAAGGACTTGGGAATAATTATGTCTGCTGATCTGTCGTTTAAAGACCATAACAAGACAAAGATCACAACAGCCAGGAAGATGACGGGGTGGGTATTGAGAACTTTCAAAACAAGGGAAATAATGCCGATGGTGACACTATTCAAATCGCTAGTGCTCCCTCACTTAGAATACTGCTCAGTGCTGACGGCCCCGTTCAGGGCAGGAGAAATAGCAGAGCTGGAACAAATCCAGAGATCGTTTACGGCTCACATTGAGCCATTGAAACATCTAAATTATTGGGAACGCCTTCAAGTCTTGAACATGTACTCATTGGAGCAGAGGAGAGAGAGATACATGATAATATATACATGGAAAGTACTTGAGGGCCTGGTCCCAAATCTGCACACTGCCATAACAACATACTGGAGTGAGAGATATGGGAGAAAGTGTAAAATAAACCCAGTGAGGAGCAGGGGTGCGGTGGGGACAATACGGGAGCACTGTATTAACATCCGGGGTCCCAGACTATTCAACATCTTACCAGAAGATATCCGAAACACGGCTGGAACCAGTGTAGAAGCCTTCAAGAGGAAACTGGACAAATATCTTCACCAGGTGCCAGATCAACCAGGCTGTGATGGATATGTGGGGCAGCGGGCCTCCAGCAGCAACAGCCTGGTTGACCAGGCAAGCACCAGACGAGCCTGGCCCATGGCCGGGCTCAGAGAGTAGATACTCTCGAAACTCTTCAAAGGTATATCTTCAAAGGTATATCAAAGGCTCGTCAGGTGCTTGAATGGTCAATCATGCTGTTGCTGCTGGTGGTCCCCTGACCTTCATATCCACCACAGCCTGATTAAATAACAAAAAAGGCACAATACCGTGACTGGAACAATACACAAATAACTCGCACACATGTGCGGGTTATTTGTGCACAGCCTGGTTGATCCGGCGATGATCTCAGGAACCATGGACAGTACCGTCACATCAACAGCTTCTGAGACGCACAAACAGGAACGCCGTTTACGGGCCAGACTAAACAGTAGCGGTCCACCATCATCACCTCACGCGCCGATAACGCCAATAAAAAGAAGAATCGCGAACAGAGGATTCCAGGAGGCTTGATACGCAATCAGCGAGTGGCGTCAATAAAGGCAGCGATAACAACGTCCTCCATCAGCAATAATCCGGTGGACACCCGATAAATCCCAGTTCTTATTGATCGACACTTCTGGCAGTGATGGGTGAGCTACGGACGGCTGCAACACTAGCAGTGATGGGTGACCCATGGCTGCAACTCTGGCAGTGATGGGCGACCCATGGCTGCAACACTGGCAGTGATGGGCGACCCATGGCTGCAACACTGGCAGCTGGTCACAACAGGTAAGCCTCGGCCACAACACTGGCAGCTAGTCACAACAGGTAAGCCTCAGCCACAACACTGGCAGCTGGTAACAACAGGTAAGCCTCAGCCACAACACTGGCAGCTAGTCACAACAGGTAAGCCTCAGCCACAACACTAGCAGCTAGTCACAACAGGTAAGCCTCAGCCACAACACTAGCAGCTAGTCACAACAGGTAAGCCTCGGCCACAACACTAGCAGCTAGTCACAACAGGTAAGCCTCGGCCACAACACTAGCAGCTAGTCACAACAGGTAAGCCTCGGCCACAACACTAGCAGCTAGTCACAACAGGTAAGCCTCGGCCACAACACTAGCAGCTAGTCACAACAGGTAAGCCTCGGCCACAACACTGGCAGCTGGTCACAACAGGTAAGCCTCGGCCACAACACTGGCAGCTGGTCACAACAGGTAAGCCTCGGCCACAACACTGGCAGCTAGTCACAACAGGTAAGCCTCAGCCACAACACTAGCAGCTAGTCACAACAGGTAAGCCTCGGCCACAACACTGGCAGCTGGTCACAACAGGTAAGCCTCGGCCACAACACTGGCAGCTGGTCACAACAGGTAAGCCTCGGCCACAACACTGGCAGCTGGTCACAACAGGTAAGCCTCGGCCACAACACTGGCAGCTGGTCACAACAGGTAAGCCTCGGCCACAACACTGGCAGCTGGTCACAACAGGTAAGCCTCGGCCACAACACTGGCAGCTGGTCACAACAGGTAAGCCTCGGCCACAACACTGGCAGCTGGTCACAACAGGTAAGCCTCGGCCACAACACTGGCAGCTGGTCACAACAGGTAAGCCTCGGCCACAACACTGGCAGCTGGTCACAACAGGTAAGCCTCGGCCACAACACTGGCAGCCATCACCGGTTATAACACTCAGGGAGAGACACTTTAAACGGTCACTAACAACAGAAGGACTCCGTTACGAGTGACAAGTCAGTGGTGGAAGCAGCAGGTACAGTAACGAGCAGGTTCAACAACACTGCGCCAGCCTCGTGTCTACTGATGTCTGACAGCAACACTGACAAGCGCCAGCCTTGCTTCACTCCCTCCCTATACCTTCTTTTCTCCCCTCTTCCTCATTTTGCTCATCCTCTCTTGTTCACCCCCACTTCGTCCTCTCTGGTTCGTGCCTCTCCTTCTGTTCATGCTTCTCATTCTGTTTATCCTCCTCCTCCTCTTATTCTTCCTCCTCTTTTAACTGAGGTTAGACAAAATTGAATACAAACTAAAACAGCCACACTTTCTATACACAAATAACACTCCCCCCTCTCTCTCTTACACACACACACACACACACACACACACACACACACACACACACACACACGTCAAGAAATTAGAGAAAGTGCAAAGGTTTGCAACAAGACTAGTCCCAGAGCTAAGGGGATTGTCCTACGAAGAAAGGTTAAGGGAAATCGGCCTGACGACACTAGAGGACAGGAGGGTTAGGGGAGACATGGTAACGACATATAAAATACTGCGAGGAATAGATAAGGTGGACAGAGACAAGATGTTCCAGAGAGGGGACACAGCAACAAGGGGTCACAATTGGAAGTTGAAGACTCCTATGAGTCAAAGGGATGTTAGGAAGTATTTCTTTAGTCATAGAGTTGTCAGGAAGTGGAATAGTCTAGAAAGTGACTTAGTGGAGGCAGGAACCATACATAGTTTTAAGACGAGGTATGATAAAGCTCGTGGAGCAGGGAGAGAGAGAACCTAGTAGCAATCAGTGAAGAGGCGGGGCCAGGAGCTATGACTAGACCCCTGCAACCACAAATAGGTGAGTACACTGCCATTTTTCCAGTACGTTATGTTAATTTTTTACCACGTTTTATACCGGCAGTGGCCGGAAAAGGGTGGAAGTTAGGAAGAGAGCCTTCTGCTTTACCATCCCTGCCTCAACCAGCTGACAATAGTAATCTTATCGGGACGGAGTAAAAATTCCCCAGCAGTCTACCAACCATTCCTAGGCACTCCTACCTGTCTTCCATCACTATCACACCTCAGCTACCTACTCTTTTCCATACCTCAACTCTTTCCACGCTTCCCCCTCACACAGGGGACCATACTTTTCCCCTCACACAGGGGCCACACTTTTCCCCTCACACAGGGGCCACACTTTTCCCCTCACACAGGGGCCACACTTTTCCCCTCACACAGGGGCCACACTTCCCCCTCACACAGGGGCCACACTTCCTCCCCTCACACAGGGGCCACACTTCCCCCTCACACATGGGCCACACTTCCCCCTCACACAAGGGCCACACTTCCTCCCCCTCACACAGGGGCCACACTTCCCCCTCACACAGGGGGCCATACTTTTCCCTCACACAGGGGCCACACTTCCCCCTCACACAGGGGCCACACTCCCCCTCTCCACCCCCCATCCAGCAAGTCTAGGCTGAATCAATAAGTCAGTATAGATCTGCAATTTCACCTCAGATGAGGTTACATATGAGCATCCGGACGAGAACACGACCCGTGACATACCTGATCAAGCCGGCTCTTGCTGCTAGCAGCCAGATGAACTACACTGCCATCATAACGTGGCTGACCAGGAAAAAAAATACACAGAAAACAGTTTTACTTTTCAGGAAACTCTTGCTATACTTTTTTATTAATTGATCTGAGGTGTCCCGCAGCTGGATTACAAGCGCACTCAGCTCTCACACTGATGTCTGATACCGGGGACTGATCCCCGGTACGGGTGGAAACATTAGGACGTGTTTCCGTAAGGCACCTGCTGTCCCTGTTCACCCATCAGTAAAATAGGTACCTGGGTGTTAGTCGACTAGTGTGGGTCGCATCCTGGGGACAAAATCGACCTAATTTGCGGGAAATGCTCTGCATAACAAGTGGCTTTCTTTATAGTAGTATGTCAATGATGTCAGGTAGGCCTGTATACCTTGTACATGTATTTGTAGAAATAATAATAATAATAATTATTATTATTATTATTATGGAATATGGCAAACAGCGAGGCCTGGTCGTGGACCGGGTCGCGGGGGCGTTGAACCCCGGAACTCCCTCTAGGTATACTCTAGGTATAAATCTTGCTTTAAATAAGAGCCTATCAAGAGGAGTGCCTTGTGATGCTGAACAACGCTTGATTATATCTGGCCTCACAATGGTTGTTAGTGCAGCACTCTGGCATCACAATGGTTGTTAGTGATGCACTCTGGCATCACAATGGTTGTTAGTGATGCACTCTGGCCTCACAATGGTTGTTAGTGATGCACTCTGGCATCACAATGGTTGTTAGTGATGCACTCTGGCATCACAATGGTTGTTAGTGATGCACTCTGACATCACAATGGTTGTTAGTGATGCACTCTGACCTCACAAAATAAAGATACAGAATTCATCATGACCAGGAGTTTACGTGGAGTTGCTTCCGGGGTCATCGTCCCTGCGGCCCGGTCCCAGAGCAGGCTTCCTGGTTGCTAGCCTGATCGATCAAGCTGTTAGTGCCCGCCGCCCGAAGTCCGACGTATGCACCACAACCCGGCTGATTAGGAACTGTTTTGAGGAATCTATCGAGTTCCTTTTTGAAGACAGCTATGAGTTTGTTGGTAATCCCCCTTATGCATGAAGGGAAGGCGCTGAAGAGTCGTGGTCCCTTAACACTTACTGAGTACACTCTCAATGTACTCAGTAAGTGGAGGTATCCTGCACCGTCTGCCAAGCCTTTTATGTTCATAAGTAGTAACATCAGTGTGCAGGTTTGGCACCAATCCCTCCAGCTATATCCCTTCATATTCTGGTGCTGTTTCTCCTCTCTCTTCTCTTCTCTCCTCTCCTCCTCCTCCTCCTCTCAGAATACATCACCTCTTTCTATTCCTCATATCTCCTCCTCCCAAACGTTCTTATTGCCTTTCTCTTTTCCTCCTTCATCCTAACTTCTTGTTAGTTTACCACCTTTTATCCTCCCTCTCAACTCCCCCCCCTCTCCTTCATTATACCTCATTTTTCTCTCTCTCTCTCTCTCTCTCTCTCTCTCTCTCTCTCTCTCTTTAATCTTTTGTTCACGTTCTCTGCTTATTTTCGTTTTTGCGAGCCTTCCCATTTCCGCATCATTCTTCGTATTGCTTATCTCCCTACTTCCTATCCTCCCTTTCCTTCCTCTCCTCTCTCCCAATCCTCCCCTTCTTCCTATCCTCTCCTCAGTCCTATCCTCCCCTCCGTCCTATCCTCCCCTCCGTCCTATCCTCCCCTCCGTCCTATCCTCCCCTCCGTCCTATCCTCCCCTCCGTCCTATTCTCCCCTCCGTCCTATCCTCCCCTCCGTCCTATCCTCCCCTCCGTCCTATCCTCCCCTCCGTCCTATCCTCCCCTCCGTCCTATCCTCCCCTCCGTCCTATTCTCCCCTCCGTCCTATCCTCCCCTCCGTCCTATCCTCCCCTCCGTTCTATTCTCCCCTCCGTCCTATCCTCCCTCCGTCCTATCCTCCCCTCCGTCCTATCCTCCCCTCCGTCCTATCCTCCCCTCCGTCCTATCCTCCCCTCCGTCCTATTCTCCCCTCCGTCCTATTCTCCCCTCCGTCCTATCCTCCCCTCCGTCCTATCCTCCCCTCCGTCCTATTCTCCCCTCCGTCCTATTCTCCCCTCCGTCCTATCCTCCCCCCCGTCCTATCCTCCCCTCCGTCCTATCCTCCCTCCGTCCTATCCTCCCCTCCGTCCTATCCTCCCTCCGTCCTATCCTCCCTCCGTCCTATCCTCCCCTCCGTCCTATTCTCCCCTCCGTCCTACTCTCCCCTCCGTCCTATTCTCCCCTCCGTCCTATCCTCCCCTCCGTCTCCTCCGATCCTCCCCTCCGTCCTATCCTCCCCTCCGTCCTATCCTCCTCCGTCCTATTCTCCCCTCCGTCCTATTCTCCCTCGTCCTTCCCTCATCCTCCTCCCTCCGTCCTATCCTCCTCCTCTCCTCCGTCCTATCCTCCCCTCCGTCCTATCTCCCTCCGTCCTATCCTCCCCTCCGTCCTATCCTCCCCTCCGTCCTATCCTCCCTCCGTCCTATCCTCCCCTCCGTCCTATCCTCCCTCCGTCCTATTCTCCCCTCCGTCCTATCCTCCCTCCGTCCTATCCTCCCCTCCGTCCTATCCTCCCCTCCGTCCTACTCTCCCCTCCGTCCTATCCTCCCCTCCGTCCTATCCTCCCCTCCGTCCTATCATCCTCCTCCGTCCTATCCTCCCCTCCGTCCTATCCTCCCCTCCGTCCTATCCTCCCCTCCGTCCTATCCTCCCCCTCCCGTCCTATCCTCCCCTCCGTCCTATCCTCCCTCCGTCCTATTCTCCCCTCCGTCCTATCCTCCCCTCCGTCCTATCCTCCCTCCGTCCTATCCTCCCTCCGTCCTATCCTCCCTCCGTCCTATCCTCCCCTCCGTCCTATCCTCCCCTCCGTCCTATCTCTCCCCTCCGTCCTATCCTCCCCTCCGTCCTATCCTCCCCTCCGTCCTATCCTCCCCTCCGTCCTATCCTCCCCTCCGTCCTATCCTCCCTCCGTCCTATCCTCCCCTCCGTCCTATCCTCCCCTCCGTCCTATCCTCCCCTCCGTCCTATCCTCCCCTCCGTCCTATCCTCCCCTCCGTCCTATCCTCCCCTCCTCGTCCCTCGGTTCACTTGACATAAATAAACAACAATCACCATGAAGGTGAGGAAGCCAGTCATGACCACCCTCACCCCTCACCCACACCCCTCACCCTCACCCACACCCCTCACCCTCACCCACACCTCTCACACCCCTCACCCTCACCCACACCTCTCACACCCCTCACCCTCACCCACGCCCACACCCCTCACCCACCTCTCGCTCCACATCCTCACCCACGCCCACACCTCTCGCCCATATCCTCTCCACTATTCTCACACACATCCTCTCCAATACCCCTCACCCTCGCTCACCTCTCACTCACATTCTCACCACTATCCTGACCCAACATCCTCACCAATATCTCTCATCCACACCCAACATCATCACCACTACCTCCCCCTCATTTTCTTCCCTTGCCACCAACCTCTAACACGTCATTAGTCTCTCTCAACAACACTATCCTTCCCAAACACTCGGCCTCTCACTTTCCACACCTTCCCTTCACCTTCTTCTCACATTCACACACCATCACATTCACACACTACAAGAGAAAAAATCTCAGGGAACAGGGGACTCAGGTCCCAGGGTACAATGGGATTAAATCCCATGGGACAGTGGGATCAGATCCCAAGGGACAATGGGTTTAAATCCCAGTAGCAAGACACTGACCCATAAACAGGAGCAATGGAATTTTTATGTGATGACTGGGATATTTTCATCAAAATTCCATTTCTGCTATGCATGGATGGTATATCCTAAGAGATGGCAATTCCCGATAGTCACTCCAGCTCTGCTGGAGTGAAACCTTTGTAGCTGCCGTAGTTAATGAACCCTAACTGGAATACCTCATTGCGCAACTAGTCTCTCCCAGCTCAGTCTGACACATTTCAATACTCATTGACACATCGTATGTGATGGAATATGACAGGGAAACATAGATGTTGTTCCCATTGTGTTAGGCAAATGGACACACATGCAACTAATGTGACATTTTAGTGTGGCAACGTTTCGCTCTCCAGGAGCTTTGTCAAGCCGGTAATTCTATCATTACTACTGTCCCCACTGTGTAACCATCAAAGAGGGCAGCATCACGCTGCTGATCTATCCAGAGTTGCTAAATTAAACAATACGTTTCATGCAGAAGCATTGTCGCGTGTTAAAAGGATCAGCGAGGAATTGCAAAACAGCAGAGCAAAATTTATGTTATAGCAAAGCTGGTAATAAAAGGTAGGTATGTTTCCCATGACACACTCCCTCACACAGGATGGGACACAGTGTGTGGAAATGAGTCAGTCTGAACCGGGAGAGTACAGTTAAGTAGGCACCTTGCTACAAGTACCTCGGGGTGTCTACTTTCATGTAAGCAGGAAAGAAACATAATATGATAGATAAGATAGTACTGGATAGTAATAATAGTATGGAAGTTAGGTTAAGTTAGGTCAGGTTAGATTTGGGTTAGGCTAGGTTTAGGTTAGGCTAGGTTTAGGTTAGGCTAGGTTTAGGTTAGGCTAGGTTTAGGTTAGGCTAGGTTTAGGCTAGGTTTAGGTTAGGCTAGGTTTAGGCTAGGTTTAGGTTAGGCTAGGTTTGTCAGGAAACAAATTGGGTCTGTGCTCCAATTCCCTGAATTAAGCGTGAATGCCTTCCATCATCCCCACACAGGTGCTGTATAATCCCTCCAGGTTTAGCGCTCCCCCATGATAATAATAGTCAAGTAACGGGACAAGTGATTCCTGATGCGGGTCTTTAGTCATGTGATGACCCGCCACTGTAACTTTTGGTCACCTGACCGACGCCTTCCACTAGCTTACCGTTTGATGTACACTGTGTACAAGCGTTTAATTACACTATTGCTCCTGTACTCTTCACTCTTGGTAAAATAAGGCTCACGTTCTTGAAAAAAAAAGGCAGTAGACATGTATAATAGTTCTGGAATTATTTTATAAGTATTTAAAGCGCCAAACCCATGTGGATCATTAAGTGCAAGGAGTGGTGGAGGCTCGATCCTCCGTCCAGATATGCTACCTAATTCTCCTCAACTGATGCTAAAGTTCCAGAGATCACGAGGAGGCTTGTGAGGTATCTAGTTTATAACTGAATTCACAAAAGAGCATTCAACTCCTCAGGTCAAGAATCTACTCCCCCCAAACACACACACAGCTTCAAGAAGAGGTATGGCAAGGCTCTTAGAGCAAGGTGTGCACCTAGTAGCGGATCAGCGAAGAGGCAGGGCCAGGACCTGTGACTCGACCCCTGCAACCAGAAATAGGTGAGCGCACACATCCCTACCTCTCCCTCGTCTAAAAAATGCAAAACATTCGTGTCTGGCCGTTATTATGACAGGGGAAAAAATTATTAGCGAGTATTTAAGAGAATGAGTCAACAGTAGACCTGCCCAGCCTTACACTACCGTACACTACACTACACGTATAGCCCTACACTATACGTATAGCCCTACACTATACGTATAGCCCTACACTACACGTATAGCCCTACACTACACGTATAGCCCTACACTACACGTATAGCCCTACACTACACGTATAGCCCTACACTACACTATACGTATAGCCCTACACTACACGTATAGCCCTACACTACACGTATAGCCCTACACTACACGTATAGCACTACACTACACGTATAGCCCTACACTACACGTATAGCCCTATACTACACGTATAGCCCTACACTACACTACACGTATAGCCCTACACTACACGTATAGCCCTACACTACACGTATGGCCCTCATTACCGTATGCCCTACACTACAGTATAGCCCAACACTACACTACACGTATAGCCCTACACTACACGTATAGCCCTACACTACACGTATAGCCCTACACTACACGTATAGCACTACACTACACGTATAACCCTACACTACACTATACGTATAGCCCTACACTACACGTATAGCACTACACTACACGTATAGCCCTACACTACACGTATAGCCCTACACTACACTACACGTATAGCCCTACACTACACGTATAGCCCTACACTACACGTATAGCCCTACACTACACGTATAGCCCTACACTACACGTATAGCCCTACATTACACGTATAGCCCTACATTACACGTATAGCCCTACACTACACTACACGTATAGCCCTACACTACACTACACGTATAGCCCTACACTACACGTATAGCCCTACATTACACGTACAGTCCTACACTACACGTATAGCCCTACACTACACTACACGTACAGTCCTACACTACACGTACAGCCCTACACTACACGTACAGTCCTACACTACACGTACAACCCTACACTACACGTAGTCCTACACTACATGCACATCCGTACATTACACTCACACGTTCAGCAGTGCACGTAAAGAAACTAGAGAAAGTGCAAAGGTTTGCAACAAGACTAGTCCCGGAGCTAAGGGGTATGTCCTACGAGGAGAGGTTAAGGGAAACCGACCTGACGACACTTGAGGACAGGAGAGATAGGGGGGACATGATAACGACATATAAAATACTGAGAGGAATTGACAAGGTTGACAGAGACAGAATGTTCCAGTGATGGGACACAGCAACAAGGGGACACAGTTGGAAGTTGAAGACTCAGATGAATCACAGGGATGTTAGGAAGTATTTCTTCAGTCACAGAGTAGTCAGGAAGTGGAATAGTTTGGGAAGCGATGTAGTGGAGGCAGGATCCATTCATAGCTTTAAGAAGAGGTATGGTAAAGCTCATGGCGCAGGGAGAGTGACCAAGTAGCGGCCAGTGAAGAGGCGGGGCCAGGAGCTATGACTCGCCCCCTGCAACCACAACTAGGTGAGTACGCTCCTTTTTATAATTGGTGTACAGTGGTACACGCACCCCCTTTTCAGGTGAATAGTAGTATATGCACATTCTTTACATATGTACAGTGGTACATTTTTTACAGATGTACAGTGGTACAACATTTTTTTACAGATGTACAGTGATACCGTATTTTTACAGATGTACAGTGGTACAACCTTCTTTACAGATGTCTAGTCTTACAACCTTTTTTTACAGATGTACAGTGGAACAACCTTCTTTAGAGATGTACAGTGGTACAACCTTCTTTACAGATGTCTAGTGGTACAACCTTCTTTACAGATGTACAGTGGTACAACTTTCTTTACAGATGTACAGTGGTACAACCTTCTTTACAGATGTACAGTGGTACAACCTTCTTTACAGATGTCTAGTGGTACAACCTTCTTTACAGATGTACAGTGGTACAACCTTCTTTACAGATGTACAGTGGTACAACCTTCTTTACAGATGTACAGTGGTACAACCTTCTTTACAGATGTCTAGTGGTACAACAAGCTTTACTGGTGTACAGTAGTACAACCTTTAGAAATGTACAGTAGTACAACCTTCTATACAGATGTAGAGTGGTACAACTTCTTACAAATGTGCAGTGGTACAACGACCTATTTTTACAAATGTATAGTGGTACAACCTTCTTTAAAAGTGTACGAGTACACACACATAAAACTTGAGAGAACTTGCCCATCACAAAGTAACAGGCCACAGTCAAGACCATAGACACAAAAACTACCAGAAGCATAAGCAAGACAGTTTATTCAGGTATACACAAATACAGTTACATAGATTATCATACATAGCAGCATATGTGTAGAGAACCTGGGATAACTCAAAAAAAGTCAAGTGACTTATTTCCATTGGGGTCCTTTTAATATCATATTATTATACTATAAAGGAAATATCATATTATTATACTATAAAGGAGATATACTACGAACAAAGTATAAAATCATTCTCTCCCTTTCTGTCGCTTACATTCATTAGGTAGCTTTTGGCTCTCTTCTTGAACTGGCTCATGCTATGACTGGCTTTGACATGTACAGGCAGTCTGTTCCATTCCTTTATTGCTGTACAATAAAAGGTGTTTGAAGCCTGGCCACTGACTGTGGCTACTACAAAGTTGTGTCTCTCCCCTAATACTATGCTTTGGTTACCAGCCTTGACAAAATTAACAGCAAGATATTCTGGACACTGTTTGTGAGCAATTTTATAAACTTGATTTAACTTCAGTTGTTTTACTCTGTCTTCAATATTCAGCATATCCAATTGTTCTAATTTATCCTAGCCTACATGTTCTCTTGGACCCAGGTCCAGGATGAATCTTACCATTTTGTTCTGTGTGATTTGCAGTCTATCTTTCAATTTTTTGTCAAGGCAGAGTACCATGAAGAGCAAGCGTAGTCAATATGACATTGTATAAGGGCTAGACATAGGGTCCTGCGAGCCTCAGTAGGTAAACACTGTGCTTGTGTGTAGAGGAACTTCAGTCTGGCATTCGCTTTCTTTACTACAATGTTCCCTATCAATTCTCCTGACATGCATGGGTCAAAGAGGATTCCCAGATATTTTACTGAGGAAACTGAAGTGATGGGTTCCCCATTACACCGGACATTAAAACTATTTACCCTTCTCAGTTTGTTTCGTGCCAAAGAGTATGGCTTCCGTTTTCCCGAAGTGTAACGATAGTTTGTTGTCTACTAACCATTTGCTGCAGGACTCCAGTTCCAGTGTTATTACATTATATCTTGTGGGTCTTTACCTGACACTAACAGAGCACTGTCATCCGCATACAGTAGGAGTTTGCACTTGACACTGATGGGCATGTCGTTTACATAACACGAATAATAAGGGACCCAGAATACTACCTTGGGGAACTCCTCGTGCTATCGGAAGGGGTTCTGATTCTGTTTTGTTGATTTTGACAATTTGTTTCCTGTTGTTAAAATAGGCCTTAAAAGCAGCCTACGGAACCTATGCCGATAGCCTGAACAGCAACAGCAACAGCAACAATAGCAAAAAAAAAGCAAATACCGCAGAATTAGCGACATAAACAGCAGCACAGCAGCAGCATCAACAACGATAGTAACATGAACGCAACAACAGCAGCAGCAGCAGCAACAACAGTAACAATAACAGTAGCAGCAACAATAACGGTATCAGCAGCAACAACAACAACGGTAGCAGTAACAGTAGAATCAACAACTGCAGTAGCAACAACATGAGGGAAGTGCCCCAGGGTACCTCCACCAGGACAATAAACCTATATTAGCTCCCCACCCCTTAGTCTCAGCTCCCTGTCCCACTACCACAGCCGCCCACACCCTTAGTCACAGCCGCCGCCACCACTACTACTACTACCACCACCACACTATCGCTACCACCACACTATCACTACCACCATGGTCTCTTCGCTACCACCATGATGGTCTCTCTCTCAATACCACCATGGTCTCTCTACCACCACGGCGCCATGGCCTTGAATATTCACAGAATATTCAAGGAAGATTGATGGACTGAAGACATCGACTCCTGGCTGAGGGACTGATTACCTCAAACTCCTCTTCTCCTTACAACTTCCTGCTTTGTATTGGACTGATGAAGCCACTGTGTGGCGAAACGTTTCCTCATTAAAGATACCCAAGTGTTGCACATGTGTCTAATTTATCAACTTGTCGGTTCTCTGAACAATTCATCTACACTCCAGATTGTTCCACTTCCTCTGTGTGCGTGTGTGTGTGTGTACTTAATCTTATGTATGAAGGGAGGTGTTGGACAAAATCTTCCCTTCCGTCACACGTATTATCTCTGTGTACTCATGGCGCCCCTGCTTTTCAATGCGGGTATTTGTACTGTGCTCCAAGTCTCTGGCTTTCGTAGGGGTGATTCAGTGTGCAGATTCAAGACCAATCCCTCCAGAATTTTCCAGGTGTAAATAAATTCTGACGTATCTCAATATCTCGCCTTAAGAATTCCAAACGTTTTCAATAATTAAGGTAATAACGTTGGTACAATTACCAACAGTATGTTAAGCAAAAGAACACATTTTTATTGCGGCAACGTTTCGCTCTCCAGGAGCTTTGTCAAGCCGTTACAAACAATACAGGGACACAGAATTGACTGGGAAAAAATAAACCAAGAGCTATCAGACATATCATGGGAATCAGACATGAGCACCTAAATCCCCACCAGTGCCTAGAGAAGCTGAATACAGAAGCATACAAGGTATGTATGAAACACGTACCATTGAGAAACCCCGAAGATCAGATATAAGAGAGAGCGTAGGAGATGGTCAGGAGAAGAAAAGGGTTACTGAATTGCTGAAAAACACAGTTATGTTGGAACAGAAGAGAGATAGCCTTAACCGAGAGATCACGGAATTAGAGCAAAAACTTAAGATGTCATACCTGACAGAAGAAGTACAAAGAAAAAAGAGCCATACAGGATATTGCAAGAAACCCAAAATATTTCTACTCCTATGCAAAATCCAAGCTAAGAACTACCTGTAGAATTGGACCATTATTGAGAGGAGATTCGTATACGGACGATGAACAGGAAATGAGTGAAATTCTAAAAGAACAGTATGAGTCAGTGTTCAGCAACCCACTAAATGACAGCAAGGTAGAAAATGCAGAAATATTTTTCACTCCAGCAGAAGGCTGCCAGACCACCTAACGACATTAGTACAAATCCCATAGATTTCGAAAAAGAAATGGCCAACATGCCCACTCACTCAGCACCTGGACCAGATTCATGGAATGCTTTATTTATAAAGCAGTGCAAAGTACCATTAGCAAGAGCCCTTAGTATTCTGTGGAGAAAGAGCTTAGATCTAGGTGAAATTCCAGAGGCCTTAAAGAGTGCAGACA
This sequence comes from Cherax destructor, assembly GCA_009830355.1. Taxonomy (NCBI): domain Eukaryota; kingdom Metazoa; phylum Arthropoda; class Malacostraca; order Decapoda; family Parastacidae; genus Cherax; species Cherax destructor. The sequence goes on from WNWK01013303.1 coordinate 47,186, forward strand.
TAGCTCCTTTGCATAAGGGAGGTAGTAGAGCACTAGCTAAAAATTACAGACCAGTAGCCCTCACTTCTCACATCATAAAAATCTTTGAAAGAGTGATGAGACGGCAGATTACAAAGTTCATGGACCAGCACAACCAACATAACCCGAACCAGCATGGCTTTAGAGCGGGTCGATCATGCCTGTCACAGCTGCTGAACCATTATGACAGAATTACAGAGGCATTGGAGGACGACCAAAACGCAGATGTGATTTACAAGATTTTGCAAAGGCGTTTGACAAATGCGATCATGGAGTGATAGCGCACAAAATGAGGGCCATAGGCATTACGGGAAGGTAGGCAGATGGATTTTGAGTTCCTAACACAAAGAACACAAAAAGTAGTAGTGAACAGGGCAAGATCCAGCATCAGCGAGGTCAAAAGCTCAGTGCCCCAAGGCACTGTCCTGGCACCTCTGCTGTTTCTAATCCTCATAGCAGACATAGATAAAAACACCCAGCACACTTTTGTATCATCATTTGCAGATGACACTAAAATAAGCATGAAAGTCACTACGGTAGAGGACACTGAAAAATTACAGGAGGACATAAGCAGGGTCTTCCAATGGGCAGTGGAGAACAACATGACGTTCAATGGTGATAAGTTTCAGCTGCTTAGGTATGGAAAAAATGAAGAACTCAAAAGGAACACTATATACAAAACGCAAGAGGTCACCACATAGAACGAAAGGAACACGTAAAGGACTTGGGAATAATTATGTCTGCTGATCTGTCGTTTAAAGACCATAACAAGACAAAGATCACAACAGCCAGGAAGATGACGGGTGGGTATTGAGAACTTTCAAAACAAGGGAAATAATGCCGATGGTGACACTATTCAAATCGCTAGTGCTCCCTCACTTAGAATACTGCTCAGTGCTGACGGCCCCGTTCAGGGCAGGAGAAATAGCAGAGCTGGAACAAATCAGAGATCGTTTACGGCTCATTGAGCCATTGAAACATCTAAATTATTGGGAACGCCTTCAAGTCTTGAACATGTACTCATTGGAGCGGAGGGAGAGAGATACATGATAATATATACATGGAAAGTACTTGAGGGCCTGGTCCCAAATCTGCACACTGCCATAACAACATACTGGAGTGAGAGATATGGGAGAAAGTGTAAAATAAATCCAGTGAGGAGCAGGGGTGCGGTGGGGACAATACGGGAGCACTGTATTAACATCCGGGTCCCAGACTATTCAACATCTTACCAGAAGATATCCGAAACACGGCTGGAACCAGTGTAGAAGCCTTCAGAGGAAACTGGACAAATATCTTCACCAGGTGCCAGATCAACCAGGCTGTGATGGATATGTGGGGCAGCGGGCCTCCAGCAGCAACAGCCTGGTTGACCAGGCAAGCACCAGACGAGCCTGGCCCATGGCCGGGCTCAGAGAGTAGATACTCTCGAAACTCTTCAAAGGTATATCAAAGGTAAAGGTATACGTATTAGAGAGAGGTGTAAGACATAATATAATCGTTGCGGGTAGTAGTAGCGTAGTGGGTAGTAGTAGTAGCAGTAGTGGTAGTAGTAGTAGCAGTAGTGGTAGTAGTAGTAGCAGTAGTGGTAGTAGTAGTACTGTTTGTAACAGCTTGACAAAGCTCCCGGAGATCGAAACGTTGCCACAATAAAAATGTCGCATTAGTTGCACATGTGTCCTTTTTACCTAACAATTAAGGTTCTTGACTGAACATACAGTGAAGGTTCCCTGAGCATTCTCCACTATACAGTTTCTTCTAGCTCACAATAAGTTGTTCTTGTAAAGTAACATGAAGAGATTCTTGGAGATTTGGAACAATAACGTCGGTATTTTATTTCAGTCAGTGGAGGTGATGAAGTCTGGTGGTTAATACATCAACGGCGTTCAGTGTTGCTGCTAATTTTGCAAAGACCGCCAGAGAGAGAGTGTGAGTGAGTGATGGTGAATGTTCTTCGCCTAAGTCCCTTCGCTGGGCTGAAGCTGTCCGTGTTAAAGAAAAATAATAAATTTCCTAACATTCAACATTTGCTGGATATAAATAGCCTGGTTAGGGCCGCTGGTGCGCTGACCCCAGGAACACCCTCAGGTAAGACTCCCCACTATTATAAGGAAACATCACGTTGCACAAGTTTGAATTGGTGCAACGTTTCACCCTTACCAGAACTTAAAGTCAGCAGATATTCAAGTTATAAAGCCTCTACAGAGCTACACAAAACGTAACGCTGTTCCAATATCAGTAAGGTGTTTTTCTTCACACTAAACATGCGCATATATTCTAGGCGTCGCGCACCAGTGACATGTGTCAACAGTGAAACAACCCAGCTGACCGTAAGGCAAACAGCTGATTTATCCAGCGGATAATAAAGATAGGAGCAATGTCTCTGTAAACACATGCACAACTTAGTAAACGAAGGAAATGTTTAACGAGTGTTGAGTTATCAGATGATAAAGTAACTGCACACTGCTACAAAGATGCAGCCAGGAGGCGCGGTCACACCTTCCTCTTCCATTCTGTACAGGCGGAGGTTCCTGGCTGGCTGGTCTAAAGTGATTGTTCCACCACCATCACTACCACCACCACCATCCCTACCACCATCACCCAACCGGAAAACCATCCTCAGGGCTGGTAACAGGTCACTCATCCGCTGTGTACTCGCCTATTTGTGGGAGCAGGGGTCGATTCAAACCTGGCCTGTGTGTGTGTACTCACCTATTTGTGGTTGCAGGGATCGAATTGTAGACCCTGGCCCCGCCTCTTCGCCGGTTGTTATAGGTCCATTCCCTTCATACTCCAAGAGCTTTATCGTATCTGTTCTTAAAGCTATGTATGGATCCTGCCTCCACTACATCACTCTCAGATTGTTCCACTTCCTGACAACTCTATGACTGAAGAAATACTTCATAATATGCCTGTGACTCATCTGGAGTTTTCAACTTGCAGTTGTGACCCCTTGTTTTCCGTGCCCCATCTCTGAAACATTCTGTCCCTATCTACCTCGTCTGTTCCTTTGTGTGTGACTCATCTAATTGTGGTTGCAGGGGTCAAGGCAGTGCTTCTGGCCCCGCCTCTTCATTGGTCGTACTAGGTCCACTCTCTTCCTGCTCACTGAGCCTTGTCGTACTTCTTCCTAAAGCTATGTATGGATCCTGCCTCCAAAACACTACTCTCAGACTATTCCACTTCCTGACAACTGTGTGTGTGTGCGTAAACTTGCTTATAGGCGCCTGATAAACTGAATCTAGCTTAACTAGGATGGTTTGTATACATCAAATACCAATCTAAGAGGAGTACAAACATGCTTAATCAATACCATTATTCCTTGTTAATTCTTCCTCTCCTATCATAAATGATAAATGAGAACTTGTACAACATTTGAGTATCTTTATTCTGGAAACGTTTCGCCACGCAGTGCTTCTTCAGTCAATGAAACATGAGGAGGAGTTTGAGGTAATCAGTCCCTCAGGCCTGGAGTCGGTGTGTTCAGTCTATCAATCTTGACTTTTAACACATCGACTCCGGCTGAACTGATGACCTCAAACTCCTCCTCATCTTCCACCATTCTCTACATTGGACTGAAGAAGACTGCGTGGCTAGTTTCCGAATAAGTACCCAAATGTTGCAAGTGTCTCGTTATCAAGGAATGAGTGGAAGATGAGGCGGATTTTCAGAGCGGCGTCGACCAATGCTGTTCTTACACTTATAAACAATGATGGAGATAAGGGGTAATGACGAGTGAGGGAGGGAGAGTAAGGGGGAAAAGAGAGGATGAGGGAGGGGAGCATTAAGAGAAATGTCGGGGAGGGAGGGGTTCCATATGGTTTGTCTGATGTGGTAATGGAAGGGTTTCTGGTTATAACTGGAAGGTGTTATGGTCGGTAGTGGTGGGATGATGGATGGCAGTTATGGTAGTGGTGGAGGGGGTTTGGGTGGTGGAAGGGAGGGGGTTGTGGGGGGTGGTGGTGGTACTGGTAGAGGGGTTGTGTGGGTGGTGGTATGGGGGTGTGTGGGGGTTAGAGGGGGTTGTGTGGGTGGTGGTGGAGGAGGTTGTGTGGGTGGTGGTGGAGGGGGTTGTGTGGTGGTGGTGGAGGGAGGGGGGTTTTGTGGGTGGTGGTGGAGGGAGGGGGTTTGTGGGTGGTGGTGGTGGAGGGAGGGGGTTGTGTGGGTGGTGGTGGTGGGGGGAGGGGGTTGTGTCTGTGGTGGTATTTGGGGGAGGGGGTTGTGTGGGTAGTTGTGAAGGGATAGTTGTGAGGTGGCAGTGGAGGGGATTGTGTGGGTGGTGGTAGGGAGGGGTTGTGGGTGGTGGTAGTGGTGGGGGGGGGTTTGTGGGTGGTGATAATGGTAGAGGGGGTTGTTGGGTGGTGATAATGGAGGAGGGGGGTTCGGTGGTGGTAGGGGGAGAGGGGTTGGGTGGGTTTAGGGAGGGGGGTGTTGTGTGGGTTTTACTGGCTCTTTGCAGGCTGTAAATTAACTCTGAATCTGTTCCAGCTGTGATATCTCTCCGTGCCTTGGAGGGGGCAGTCAACACCGAGCAGGCCCAAGCGAGAGCACGGGGCCATTTCAAAACTGTCACCACTGGCACTGCCTTATCCTGGAATTCAACCACCCCGTCATTTTCCTGGGTCGTGTCATTTGTTTTAGGGTTTCTTTGAAAGGTCAAATGACATTATTAGACCCAGATTCTTCCCATGTTCTTTGTGTTCTATTTGGTGCTCCTCTTGTGTTTTACATAGTGAATCTTTTTTGAGTTCTGAAAATCGTGTTATTTTTTGTTTACAATGACCACTGAAAGACTTTGCTTATTTCTTTTTGCATTTTATTCAGTAGAATATTCAAATAGTCTCTTTGAGAAATCTCAGATTTTTTTTCCTTAAGGGGGAACCCAAGGAAAAAAAGGGGCTCCAGTGGAAAAAAAGGGAAACCCCGTGGAAATAAAGGACACCAGTGGAAAAAAAACACCAGTGGAAATAAAGGACACCAGGGGGAAAAAAGGACTCCAGGGGGAAAAAAAGGACTCGTGGAAAAAAAACCCCCGGGGGAAAAAAGGACCCAGTGGAAATAAAGGACTCCAGTGGAAATAAAGGACCCCCGTGGAAAAAAAAAGGCTCCAGTGGAAATAAAGGACTCCAGGGGGAAAAAAGGACTCCAGTGGAAATAAAGGACTCCAGTGGAAATAAAGGACCCAGTGGAAAAAAAGGGGCCCCCCAAGGGGAAACATCACTTTGTTTTGAGTTATTCTAGGTAATTTCACTACGTATAATTGTTTTGAAAATTGGTAAATAACTTACTTAAGGTTTTTTGGTTTTCACATTTTGCAACAAAAGTACCACATCTTGCAACTAGAGTACCCCATCTATAATACAAAAAAAACCCCCACACAGAAGAAAAATGACATTTTTTCCGACTTGGACCATTTTCAAGTGTTGTAAACGGTCCAAGTCGGACCAAAACGTCGTTTTAAAACTCCTCTCCCCCCACGGGGGGTTATCTATGTATTTTTCCCCGTCACGGTATTGTGACTTTTGTTCTTTACATGTATAATGATTGAAAAGTCCCTTATATGCACGGTATCTCAACAGAGACTTGATTGAACCAACCTTCAACCATTTGTTCTCATCACCGGGGGTAAGTGGCGCTTGTCCGTTTTTTAAAATCGTGTACCCCCCAAGTGTTTTTTTTCAAAATGCTATAAAATACCGACAAATTGAAGATTAAGACACATGTGCAACAGTTGTGTATCTTTATTGATGAAACTTTTCACCTGCACAGTAGGCTTTTCCCCAGTCAAATACAGAAGAAGGGGTGTAGTAGTGAAATATAGATGATCAGTCACCCCCAAAATTGGAGCTCAACTCTTCTCCAGGCGGGGGGATTGACCCCTTTAAAAAATCTTTCTCTCCAAGGATGACTTTTTTTTTCATAAGATATATTTTTTTTAAAACTTCTGGGGTTGAGAGAGTTAAGTGCCCCTCTTGCAACGGTAATGAAAGGTAGGACTTCAACATGCAGACAGCAAATTAAAAAAAAATGTATGTCAACCGAGGTCTTGTCCTCGCAGGTTTTCCCCTCTCATTTAATGTGAGAATAAAAAATGGTTATAATCATAACAAAATTTTTTTTAAAAGGGGTTTGGGGGGATAAGCCAGTGGAAGGCCTCGGTCACATGACCAAAAAACCCCCCAGCGGCGGTCCATATGAGAACCCCCGCGTCGGAAACTCTTCCCCAACCCCCTGACATATCTTGCCTAACCTGAGTTTTGCTCTGCCATACAGTGCCTGATAATCAGTCCCCAAAATTTTTTTGTCGTGAGCTTGAAAATACATGAACCACACTCCAGTATAAACGCGTGTGTACACCTCCCCCCCAAAAAACCTGTGTACCCCCTAGGTGCACACCCCCCGGGTTCAAGGTCACAGTTGCACGTGTTAAAAAATTTCCTTCCACTACTGACAGGCGGGGACGTACAAACAAAGCCACGGGGGGGATCCTCACACACACACACACAAACACACACACACACACACACACCCCGGGGGGCCGGGGGCTATGGATGGGGGCCCCGAAAAAAAAAAAAAAATTAGGGGGTACACCCCCTAATAGCGCCCCCTGAAAAAGGGGGGGCCCGGAGTTTACTGCCCCCCCGAACCCCTCAGGTGAATTAGGTGAGTCCCCCACGAACACGCACACCTGCGCGCGAGCGTTTCCAGGCCCCACAAGAGATTAGTGCAAAAGCTGGGGGGCCAGGCAGGGATAACAGGGAAGGTACTGCAGTGGATCAAGGGGGAAACCTGTCAGGAAGACAGCGGGGGGTCATGGTGCGTGGCGAGGTGTCAGAGAGGGCACCTTAAAAAGTGGGGTTCCACAGGGGTCAGTCTTTGGGGGCCCGGGGCTGTTTCTGTATTTGTGAAAAAACATGACGGAAGGAATAGACTCCAAAAGTCCTTGTTTGCAGATGTGGGGAATTGGGGAGAAAATTCAATTGGACGAGGACCAGGCAGAACTACAAAGAGATCTGAACAGGCTGCAGGCCCCGGGCCAGCAACTGGCTCCTGGGTTCAACCCCCCCCAAATGCAAAGTCATGAAGATTGGGGAAAAGGGAAAGAAACCCCCGACGGGGGGGACCCCCAGTTTAAAAATTTTCCCCTGAAGTCTGCTCAAGCGCCTTTTCCCAAAAGAATTTAATCCCTTAAGGAAAAAAATCACTTAGGTTATTATTTCAGACCCCCAAAAAAAAACTTCCCGGCCCCTTTACAATATTATACTTACATAAATGTACGATTTCCCCGGGGGTTTCGAAACTCGGGGTCCCGTATAGTCTAGGGGGCCAGAGACTACAAACCTCACTCAAGGGGGAAAAAGGTCCGGGGGGAAATATAACACCGGGACATCTCCGGGGGGGCACATCAACCAAATAATTTTTGCAGCATGCGGGCGCCTGGCAAACCTAAGAATAACATTCCAACATCTTAATAAGGAATCGTTCAGGACCCTGAAAAGTGTACGTTACGCCTATATTGGGTATGCAACACCAGTTTGGAACCCACGCCTAAAAACATGTAAAGGGAAATTAAAAAAGGCAAAAGGGTTTTCAATAAGACTAGTCCCGGAGCTAAGGGGGATGTCCTCGAGGAGAGGTTAAGGGGAAAACGACCTGACGACACTGAAAAAAAGGAAAATAGGGGGTAAACACATATAAAAAACTGAGAGGGAACGACAAGGGAAGAACAGGGTTTTAGGGGACACAAAAAAAATCCCGTTGGGAAACGGGATTTAAAAACGGGGGGTTTGGGTATTTTTTAAAAGAGTGGCCAAAATAATAGTCTGGGGGTGATGTAAAATGGAGGAGGTTCATGTTTTTAAAAAGAAAAATATGTGCCATGGGCCGGGGGTGACCCGAAGGGCCAGTAAGAAAACGTGGGCCCGGGCAGGTCGGCCCCTGCGCCCAAATTGGGAGTACACGTTCAGGCGTGCCCGAGCAATAACACCCAAAGGGAAAAACCCAGGGGACTCAATTTTAGACACTTTAAAGGGTACTTGCTCGAAAGTATTATATACCTTGGGTATATGATATAAATTTCTATAAAATCTCTGTATCCTTCAATAAGTGAACAGTCAAGCAATGTTTAAGCTAGTGATCAAAGACTGACTATATATTCTACCAGGATCAAACTAAAATAAAGATGACATGATACCACCCCACGTCATTCATTCTTTATTTCCCTTTATGTTTTGTTGTTCGTTCGTTTTTTTTTCTCTCTCTCTCTCTCTCTCTCTCTCTCTCTCTCTCTCTCTCTCTCTCTCTCTCTCACACACACACACACAACTTTCCAAGGCTTCACAAAACCCACGAACAATCCGGGCAAAAAACTTTTTACACAGTTAAAAAGGCCACCATCAAAATAAGGCTCACCCTGAAGGTCTCTAAGAAACCATTACTAGCAGTTCACCACACTGCATTTACCCCCCCCTCACCCCCCTCTTCCCCCTTTCCCCCAACCCCTTCTCTTTTTTCGCCCCTCCCTCTACCTCGCTTTGTGTACAGCCTCAAGTCACAGCGAAACGTTGTCCTTTCTTTATCAGTATTGTTGGAAATTTCACCTCCAGCATGAGGGTGTGTGTGTGTGTGTGGGGGCGTGCACCGTTTGAGGACACACCATGTTCACATAGGTAAACCCCCCACATGTCCAGCACACACAACTGT
>WNWK01013304.1:0-55902 GCA_009830355.1 Cherax destructor
GGTACACCACCAAGTGCTGGACACAATACATGCAACCGAGGAAGAAGTGAAGAGGCTACTGAGTGAGCTAATACGTACCTCAAAGGCGATGGAGCCTGACAACATCTCTCCATGGGTCCTGAGAGAGGGAGCAGAGGCGCTATGTGTACCCCTAACAAAAATATACAACACATCTATCAAAACAGGGAGATTACCTTGGTATGGAAGACAGCAAATGTAGTTCCAATTTTTAAAAAAGGAGACAGACATGAAGCACTAAACTACAGACCAGTGTCACTGACATGTATAGTATGCAAAGTCATGGAGAAGATTATCAGGAGAAGAGTGGTGGAACACCTAGAAAGGAATGGGCTTATCAACGACGGCCAACACGGTTTCAGGGACGGAAAATCCTGTGTCACAGACCTACTGGAGTTCTATGACAGGGTGACAGCAGTAAGACAAGAGAGAGAGGGGTGGGTAGATTGCATTTTCTTGGACTGTAAGAAGGCGTTTGACACAGTTCCACACAAGAGATTAGTGCAAAAGCTGGAGGACCAGGCAGGGATAACAGGGAAGGCACTCCAATGCATCAGGGAATAACTGTCAGGAAGACAGCAGCGAGTCATGGTACGTGGCGAGGTGTCAGAATGGGCGCCTGTGACGAGTGGGGTTCCACAGGGGTCAGTCCTAGGACCGGTGCTGTTTCTGGTATTTGTGAACGACATGACGGAAGGAATAGACTCCGAAGTGTCCCTGTTTGCAGATGATGTGAAGTTGATGAGAAGAATTCAATCGGATGAGGACCAGGCAGAACTACAAAGGGATCTGGACAGGCTGCAAGCCTGGTCCAGCAATTGGCTCCCAGAGATCAACACCACCAAGTGCAAAGTCATGAAGATTGGGGAAGGGCAAAGAAGACCGCAGATGGAGTACAGTCTAGGGGACCAGAGACTACAAACCTCACTAAAGGAAAAAGATCTTGGGGTGAGTATAACACCAGGCACATCTCCTGAGATGCACATCAACTAAATAACTGCTACAGCATACGGGCGCCTAGCAAACCTAAGAACAGCATTCCAACATCTTAATAAGGAATCGTTCAGGACCCTGTACACTGTGTTCATTAGGCCTATATTGGAGTATGCAGCACCAGTCTGGAACCCACACCTAGCCAAGCACGTAAATAAACTAGAGAAAGTGCAAAGGTTTGCAACAAGACTAGTCCGGGAGCTAAGGGGTATGTCCTATGAGGACACTGGAGGACAGGAGAGATAGGGGGGACATGATAACGACATATAAAATACTGAGAGGAATTGACAAGGTGGACAGAGACAGAATGTTCCAGAGATGGGACACAGCAACAAGGGAACATAGTTGGAAGTTGAAGACTCAGATGAACCACAGGGATGTTAGGAAGTATTTATTCAGTCACAGAGTGGTCAGGAAGTGGAATAGTCTGGGAAGTGATGTAGTGGAGGCAGGATCCATTCATAGCTTTAAGAAGAGGTATGATAAAGCTCATGGCGCAGGGAGTGACCCAGTAGCGGCCAGTGAAGAGGCGGGGCCAGGAGCTAAGCCCTGTTGGCCCGGTGGCTAAAGCTCTCTCACGCACGGAGTGCCCGGGTACGATTCCCGGCGGGGCGGAAACATTTCGAAGTGTTTCCTTAAACACACACACACAACAGGCCTAGTGTCTAATCGACATGTGCCTAGGACAAAATGGTAACTAACCCCTGCAACCACAACTAGGTGAGTACAACTAGATGGGTACACACATGCATGCACGCACACACATGCGCCCGTGCGTGTGCACACACATATGCACACAAACATACACACATACACACACACACACCACGCACGCACGGTTTCAGGGTCGGGAAATCCTGTATCACAGCCCTACTGGAGTTCTATGACAGTGTGACAGCAGTAAGGCAGAGAGAGGGGGTAGATTGCATTTTCTTGTACTGTAAGAAGGCATTTTACACCGTTCCACACAGATTATTGCAAAAGCTGGAGGACCAGGCAGGGATAACATTAAAGGCACTGAAATGGATCAGGGAATACCTGTCAGGGAGACAACAGCGAGTCATGGTACATGACGAGGTGTCAGAGTGGGCGCCTGTAACGAGCGGGGTTCCTCAGGGGTCAGATCTAGGACCGGTGCTGTTTCTGGTATTTGTGAACGACATGACGGAAGGGATAGACTCCGAAGTGTCCCTATTTGCAGATGTGAAGTTGATGAGAATTCAATCAGACGAGGACCAGGCAGAACTACAAATTTATCTGGACAGGCTGCAGGCCTGGTCCAGCAACTGGCTCCTGGAGTTCAATCCCACTAAGTGCAAAGTCATGAAGATTGGGGAAGGGCAAAGAAGACTGCAGACGGAGTACTGTCTAGGGGGCCAGAGACTACAAACCTCACTCAAGGAAAAAGATCTTGGGGTGAGTATAACACCGGGCATATCTGAGGCGCAAATCTACCAAATAACTGCTACAGCATACGGGCGCCTAGTAAACCTAAGAACAGCATTTCGACATCTTAATAAGGAATCATTCAGGACCCTATACACTGTATGTTAGGCCCATATTTTAGTATGCAGTATCAATTTGGAACCCACACCTACAAGGAGAGGTTAAGGGAAATCGACCTGACGACACTGGAGGACAGGAGAGATAGGGAGGATATGATAACGGCATATAAAATACTGAGAGGAATCGACAAGGTGGACAAAGACAGGATGTTCCAGAGATGGGACACAGCAACAAGGGATCACAATTGGAAGTTGAAGACTCAGATGAATCACAGGGATGATAGGAAGTATTTCTTCAGTCACAGAGTTGTCAAGAAGTATAATAGTCTGGGAAGTGAAGTAGTGGAGGCAGGATCCATACATAGCTTTAAGAAGAGGTATGGTAAAGCTCATGAAGTTAGTGACCCAGTAGCGACCAGTGAAGAGGCGGGGCAAGGAGCTGTGATTTGACCCCTGCAACCACAAGTAGGTGAGTACACACACACACACACACAATATGGGATGGGACTACAAAATATTTGGCGATACGGATACTTTTCCTATATTTTATTTTTAAAATTAAGTCTATGTTCAATATATATATATGAGAATGCTTATGACACAGTGGGTATTAAATAACTTAATATGTCAGAGGTGATGATGTCATTGCTCTTTCCCTGTTGTGAAAAATGACACACTTGTGCAGCATATGGATATCTTTATTTTGGAAACGTTTTGCCATCCAGTGGCTTCTGCAGGCCATTGCAGAGAAGCAGTGGAACATGAGGAGGCGTTTGAGGTAATCAGTCACTTCATTCTAACTTGTCTGTTGTGGTGTTACTGATTGTCAAAGACACTTGGCGATAGTACTCACCTGTTTGTGGTTGCAGGGGACAAGGCACAGCTCCTGGCCCCACCTCTTAGGTGGTTATTGTATGTGTGTGTGTGTGTGTGTGTTGTTTTAATGTCAGCAACCAAGTGGTTATCTGGAGAGTGTAGTCAATTATAATCAACAGAACCAATGATTGGGCAGATAAACGTTTTGCCTCCTTGGGCGACTCCCTCACAACAAGAATGTGAAAGAGAAGCTGTTAACCATATTCAGAATATTCATATTCTTGCAGATGTCTCAGATATAAGTGCAGACTGGTCTTATCAGCAGGACACACTCTAATTGAAGGTATGTTCAGTACATTTAACCAGAACATCGGTTGGGAGCTAGGAAATCGTGAGTTTACTGAAATATGCTGGGAAGGCAGTATGATAAACGATGACCTAAACCAGTACCATCAGCAACTGCGGAGGAATTCACAGATCAGTTAAGAAAGATAGATAGCTATCTTCCTCATGTAAAATGGAAGTTGAGGCAACATAATATTATACCAGAAATATCTTCTGGAAGCACCCTGGCTCAACAGGCACATACCAGGGAACTAATGAGGCTTTGTGAAAAGTACTCATTAAACCAACAGATAATTGATCCCACTAGAAATGAAAATACCCTGGATTTGATATTCACAAACAACGAGGAATTAATCAGAGACATAAGTTACAAAAACAATATACTCCGACCATAACATCATAGAAGTTCAAACTAGTATTAACTCAGGGTTAGGGAACTGCGGCACTAATGTTAGAGACGGGATGTTCAGTAAAAAAAAATAAACCAAGAGCTATCAGACATATCATGGGAATCAGACATGAGCACCCTAAATCCGTACCAGTGCCTAGAGAAGCTGAATACAGAAGCATACAAGGTATGTATGAAGCACGTACCATTGAGGAAACCCAGAAGAAGATCAAATATAGAGAGAGAGCGTAGGAGATGGTACAGAAGAAGAAAACGGGTTACTGAATTGTTGAAAAACACAAATATGTTGCAACAGAGGAGAGATAGCCTTAACCGAGAGATCACTGAATTAGAGCAAAAACTTAAGATGTCATACTTAACAGAAGAAGTACAAAGGGAACAAAGAGCCATACAGGATATTGCAAGAAACCCAAAATATTTCTATTCCTATGCAAAATCCAAGCTAAGAACTACCTGTAGAATTGTACCATTATTGAGAGGAGATTCGTATACTGACGATGAACAGGAAATGAGTGAAATCCTAAAAGAACAGTATGAGTCAGTGTTCAGCAATCCACTAAATGACAGCAAGGTAGAAAATGCAGAAATATTTTTCACTCCAGCAGAAGGCCGTGCAGACCAACTAACTGACATTAGTACAAATCCCACAGATTTGGAAAAAGAAATGGACAACATGCCCACTCACTCAGCACCTGGACCAGATTCATGGAATGCTTTATTTATAAAGTGCAAAGTACCATTAGTAAGAGCCCTTAGTGTTCTTTGGAGAAATAGCTTAGATCTAGGTGAAATACCGGAGGCCTTAAAGAGTGCAGACATAGCTCCTTTGCATAAGGGAGGTAGTAGAGCACTAGCTAAAAATTACAGACCAGTAGCCCTAACTTCTCACATCATAAAAATCTTTGAAAGAGTAATGAGACGGCAGATTACAAGTTTCACGGACCAGCACAGCCAACATAACCCGAACCAGCATGGCTTTAAAGCGGGACGATCATGCCTGTCACAGCTGCTGAACCATTATGACAGAATTACGCAGGCGTTGGAAGACGCTTAAAACGCAGATGTGATTTTGCAAAGGCGTTTGACAAATGCGATCATGGAGTGATAGCGCACAAAATGAGGGCCATAGGCATTACGGGGAAGGTAGGCAGATGGATTTTTTGAGTTCCTAACACACAGAACACAAAAAATAGTAGTGAACAGGGCAAGATCCAGCATCAGCGAGGTCAAAAGCTCAGTGCCCCAAGGCACTGTCCTGGCACCTCTGCTGTTTATCATCCTCATAGCAGACAGATAAAAACACCCAGCACACTTCTGTATCATTTGCAGATGACACTAAAATAAACATGAAAGTCACTACGGTAGAGGACACTGAAAAATTACAGGAGGACATAAGCAGGGTCTTCCAATGGGCAGTGGAGAACAACATGACGTTCAATGGTGATAAGTTTCAGCTGCTTAGGTGTGGAAAAAATGAAGAACTCAAAAGGAACACTATATACAAAACGCAAGAGGGTCACCACATAGAATGAAAGGAACATGTAAAGGACTTGGGAATAATTATGTCTGCTGATCTGTCTTTTAAAGACCATAACAAGACAAAGATCTCAACAGCCAGGAAGATGACGGGGTGGGTATTGAGAACTTTCAAAACAAGGGAAATAATGCCGATGGTGACACTCTTCAAATCCCTAGTGCTCCCTCACTTAGAATACTGCTCAGTGCTGACGGCCCCGTTCAGGGCAGGAGAAATATCAAAGCTGGAACAAATTCAGAGATCGTTTACGGCTCACATTGAGCCATTGAAACATCTAAATTATTGGGAACGCCTTCAATTCTTGAACATGTACTCATTGGAGCGGAGGAGAGAGAGATACATGATAATATATACGTAAAAGAGCTTTACCAATTCTGTGGTCAGAAAAATAATCAGTTGGAGATGTCGGTTGTAGGGAAAAGAATTTAGTCCACTGTGTACTTGTGGGTGTCGCATAGATCGTTTTTGGGTAGAATGAGTAGACATCGAAGAACTGTCATCAGTAAATGGTCTGGACAGGCAGCCTCTGGAGATACACCCGTCACCTGCAGGACACTCCGCCCACTTCTCAGAAATCCGGGAAGGGAGCAGGGTGCCTCCAGATAATCCAGATTCCAAGGCAAACTACACCACACCCGAGGAACCTCACAGAGCGGGATGAACTCCCATCTTTAGGGGAGGATGGGATAGGGAAGGGAAGATCGTGGGGGGGTAATTAGGTTCAGTCTGAGGAAGAAGACCAAAGGGTCCAATTCCTCAGACCAAGAGCATCTTCACCACTACAAGGAGCCCCCCTTGAAAGAGGATCTTTGTCTATAGAGGCCATGCCTCTCCCTTTCCAACCTACACCTCCTCCTCCTCCTCCTCCCTGACAGTGTACCTTCTAATGCCAGTGAGCTCATCTTGAAATACTTACCTTACCTTACCTTTACCGTTGAAGAGTTTCAATAGGGATATTCCGTTTAGAGTTTATTTTCCAGTCATCTCAGCCTGACTTCAAAGCCGTTGGCAACAATGGTGGTCTGGCATGCACCATAACAAATTGCACTCTATTAAACCTTTTAGGTTTGTGGCCATCTTACCACCGTTGCCGTAGTCGTGAGACTGCTCTCCCATCTCCACATTGGCCATATTCGCCTTACCCATGGGTATCTCATGGAACGACACCCTATTCCTCTCTGAGGTTTGTCGGGTCCCTCTTTCAGTTCTTCACTTTCTTGTAGATTACCTGGTTTACCAGCGAGCTCATGGGATTTACCTCCAACGCCGCCGCCGCCACCCTACCTTCTCTTTTTGCAGACGGCCCAACCTTTGACTTACGATCATTTTTTGACTTTTTGTCAGCAACTTCGTTACTTTACGTACTCTGACACAGCCCTTGGCGTCCCTTCCACCCCTTTTCGCTCCTCACCTGTGATTCCCTCTCCACCTAGCTGTTTATTGCCCCAGCACTATTTTCTACCCCACAGCGCTGTATAACCCTTGTCTGTTTAGCACTTTCTTTGATAATAATAATAATATAGGCATAAATAACAAGAGCGCCTCAGAGGTAGCATACTTAATGAAGAACGGAAAGTGACATTGGCAAGAGATTTAAAAAACATTAAGATCAAATAGTCCACGAGACAGAGGAATCTAAAAGCCATAGGTGAAATATCGAGAAATCCAGAATACTACTTCTGATATGCAAAATCCAGGTCAAAAATTTCTAGTATTGGGTCTTCATTAAAGGAGATGAGACAAACTGGCGACAAAGAAATTTTTTTTTACTCTTAGTCCCTATCCAATTCAGTTTTTCCTGAGCCGTTAATTAGCCTTATGACTGACCACTCAGATCAGCTCCTCTAGACAAAAAAAAAAAAATGCTACAGCTATTTCCTAATCTCTGATATAACCCTAATCTACTGACCTTGGAGAAGCCATTCATTGCATGCCCGTGCATTCCCCCCTTCACCTAGGCCCGCCCATATTCGTGGATTATATCAAGAATTGCAAAAAAAACCTTATGATCTGCCTAAGTATTCTGTGACGTCTAGACACTGGATTCAGACCACTGTCATTGAAAGCTACTGATATTGCGTCACTCCACAAAAATGGCAGTAAAGCAATTGCAAAAAAAAAACCGATAGCCCTAACGTCCCACATTGTTAAAAGGGTTTTAAGAAGCAAGATTACTAGTCACGTGAAATCGCAGCAGTTGCACAACCCATGTCAGTATGGGTTTAGAACAGGGTAATCCTGCCTTTTGCAATTGCTGGACCATTACAACATGGTCTTGGATGCACTGAAGACAAAATGCAGTTTTAGTATACACTGACTGCAAAAAAGGCTTTGATAGTTGGGACTATGGAATAAATATTTTCACACTCAGTGAGTGCAAACGGAATAACTGGGAAGGTGAGCAGATGGATATTTAGCTTCCTAACAAATAGAAGTCGAAAAAGTAATGGTAAACAGTGAAATTTGGGGCTGCTGCATTAAAAGGTTGGCCCCTTCCCCAAAGAACGGTACTCGCCCCACTTCTTTTATTCTCATATCTAACTTGAAGGCCTGGTCACAGACCGGGCCGCGGGGGCGTTGACCCCCGGAACTCTCTCCAGGTAAACATAAATCATAGCACTATATCATCCTTTGCAGATGATACTATAATTCGTTTGAGAGTGGTATATATAGAAGACACAGCAAGCCTCCAAGCTTATGTAAACCAAGGCTTCCATTGGGATAATGACAACAATATGATGTTTAAAAAGACACGTGAGCAAAAGCTAGAACGTTTTCTAATGTGTCCTAGTGTTTGCTCACGTTTTTTAACCAATGTATCTATCAATTACCAAGGTAGATAATATGAGGAAATAAAAAAGATTAGCGTACAAGTCACACTCAAACTACTCAATAGAGCGTAAGTCAGATGCAAGAGACCTGGGAGTGATATGTCTGAAGGTATCACATTCAAGGAGCACTTTTTTTTTTATCGCAAATACCAGAAAAACAATAGGTTGGATAACAAGGAATTTCAAAGTAAGAGATGTCAAGCCAGTGATGACTCTCTTCGAGTCACTCGTTCTCTAGGTCTGGTCTGGGACCGTTCTGCGGGGATGATGACCTCGAAGAATCTTACGGTAACCTCCAGGTGTGGGTACTGTTTTTTGGGTTCTGATTCTAATGCTTATCATTTATAGGTTCACGTTAAATGTTATATTGGCTCCTCCTTGGCCATATCTGATAGTTTGTTTTCTTGTGCAAATTTGAAACCGTCTGTCGCATGTAACCAAATTGCATTTTTCATTACTGTTGATACACGCCTAGTGTTTCTGACTTGATTGGTTGGTGGTGGTTTCTAGAGAAAGTGTTAGTACTTTTGTTAGGGACTAAGATGTTATTAAATATACCTTGATGGAAAAGAATGACTAATTTAGCCGTGGTAGTTTTTTTTTTAGCTGGACCTGTTGATTTTAAATATTTGTTAGCGTTACTGAGGCCTGATGGAATTAACCAGTAAGAGTATTTTAGTTTAAAGAATTGTTCCTTCATGATTTATTTCTCTTAGTCTAATTTATTTGGGTTGCAGATTTTTAGGACCCTTAGAAAAAAAAAGACTGAGCAGTACTTCTGTTTTGCCAGAGTAGAATGGTAGGTGTGATGTGACGGCAGCTGTAACATAACATTATTACCAACACCTTGTGAACCTTGATATGACGGCAGCTGTAACATAACATTATTACCAACACCTTGTGAACCTTGATATGACGGCAGCTGTAACATAACATTATTACCAACACCTTGTGAACCTTGATATGACGGCAGCTGTAACATAACATTATTACCAACACCTTGTGAACCTTGATATGACGGCAGCTGTAATATAACATTATTACCATCACCTTGTGAACCTTGATATGACGGCAGCTGTAACATAACATTATTACCAACACCTTGTGAACCTTGATATGACGGCAGCTGTAACATAACATTATTACCATCACCTTGTGAACCTTGATATAACGGCAGCTGTAACATAACATTATTACCATCTTGTGAATGTGATGTTGTGTATATGGACTTTAGTAAGGCTTTTGATAGTTCCACACCGGAGGTTATTGAGAAAAGTAGAGGTTCACGGAATAGGATTTTTTTTTCTCGGATAAAGGCGTGGTTGACAGATAGGCAACAGAGTTCGCATAAACGGGGAGAAGTGAGAATGGGAACGTGTCACAAGCGGTGTTCCATAGGGGTCAGTGTTGAGCCCTTTGTTGTTCACAGTTTACATTAACGACATAGATGAGGGAATAAATAGCGATATAAGCAAGTTTGCCTACGACACCAAAATAGACCGTCGAATTAATTCTGACAAGGACACTAGAGTGCTGCAGGTAGATCTGAATAGATTGATACAGTAATCGGAGAAGTGGCAGATGCAGTTTAATTGTCGTGTCAGTATTATATATACACTTGTGTAGTGTATCAGCGTTCATCCTAGTTATACAGCTGGTCCCTTTGCGTGTGACGTCACGATACCCGCTGACGTCAGAGGCTCAGCGCATGTGCATAGCCTCGCATAGGCGTACCCTCTCAGAAGTAACAGACCTACAAGCTGGACGGACGGTGGCTGGGCTCCCTCCTTCACATACTGTAAATATACCATAACCATCCTACAAGGAGTGTCTTTGACAACCTATATATCTCTCCCAAGACCCACACGACATAATATAGACAGATGCAAAGTTCTATGCGTTGGAAAGTAAAACCATGACAAACTAAATGTAGATCGTAATATCACTGCAAAAAAGATTTAGGAGTTTTGGATACCAGTAATCTAAAACCAAGACAACAGTGCGTGTTTGCCATAAACTGAATAGAATTCTTGGCTTAATATCAAGAAGTATAAATAACATGAGTACTCAGGTTATTCTTCAACTATATATATCATTGGTTAGACCTCATTTAGATTATGCTGCACATTTCTGGTCACCGTATTTCGGAATGGATATAAATGCTCTGGAAAACGTACAAAGAAGGATGACAAAGTTAATCCCATGTATCAGAAATCTTTCCTATAAAGATAGACTAAGAGCCCTGAATCTGCACTCTCTAGAAAGACGTAGAATTAGAGGGGATATGATTGAGGTGTATAAATGGAAAAGGAATAAATAAAGGGGATGTCAGTAACGTGTTAAAAGTATCTAACCAAGACAGGACTCGCAGCATTGGTTTAAAACTGGAAAAAGTTTGGTTTAGAAAGAATATAGGAAAGCACTGGTTTGGTAATAGAGTTGTAGATAAGGAAGAAGGATGAGGAGAAGAGGAAACGACAAGTATCTTCACCAGGTGCCAGATCAACCAGGCTGTGATGGATATGTGGGGCAGCGGGCCTCCAGCAGCAACAGCCTGGTTGACCAGGCAAGCACCAGACGAGCCTGGCCCATGGCCGGGCTCAGAGAGTAGATAAACTCTCGAAACTCTTCGAAGGTATATCAAAGGTGAAACAAACTCCCGAGTACCGTCATTGAAGTTAAAACGTCGTGTAGTTTTAAAAATATGTTAGACACATACATGAGTGGGTGTGAGTTGGATCTGACTGGCTTGGGCCAGTAGGTCTGATGCATTGCTTTTAGTGGATGTGACTTGAACCTAACTAGCTTAAGCCAGTGAGTGACCTGGACCTGCCTAGCATGGGCCAGTAGGCCTGCTGAAGTGCTCTTTATGTAACCTAACATTATTAGCAACTTGTGAAGCTTGATGTGGTGGCAGCTGTAACACATCATTATTTAAGACAGTGTTATCAGAGGGGAGGAATTTTTGTGGAAGATTTAGAGGTGAGTAGTGTGGCCGAGGCTGTTGGAAAAGTGATGGCTGGGGGAAGGACGAAACATGGGCACAATGGTGGTGCTTGTAGGTGACGATAGTAATGATACCTGAATGGAAACGGGGGGGGGAGTGTTGAGTTAGTGGGGTTGAATCCGCTCTCCAGGACACGATGGCACGTGTGATAACAGGTCTGGGCTATAGGTAAGTGGGGATGGATGTTCAGAGTGGGGGGCAGGTCGTGGAGGGTTGGTGGTTGAGCGTGGGGTAGGTTGTGCAGGGTAACCAGGCTTATCTCGTCCTCACCGGGTTAGGTCGTTCAAAGAGGCAATCGTATCGGTGGGCGGCGGCGGTACGTGCACCAGTCATACACCTCCATCCCCCCCGGCCTGCTTTTGAAGTTATTGATTTGGCGGCTCTTACGTGCCAGGGAGATGCTGTCAAGACACGCCATGCGAGGCTGCCCATGTATTTTTAGCTAAGAGACGTGTGTGTGTGTGTGTGGGGGGGGGGTGCTTGTTAAAGCGATCTAATAGGACACGCCATCTCATACAACTTGACTGTGGCAGTTACCTTCATTATTAATACATTTCATAAAAATCTTGTAATATGTAAAAAGATAAATGGTCCAGAAAACCGACACGTTGATAAGTAAATGAGACGCTTGTGCAGCCTTGCTTATCTTTATTGTGGAAAGTTTGGCCAGCCAGTGGCTTCCTCGGGCCAGTGGCTTCCTCGGGCTAGTGGCTTCCTCAGACCAGTGGCTTCCTCAGCCCAGGGGCTTCCTCAGCCCAGTGGTTTCCTCAGCCCAGTGGCTTCCTCAGACCAGTGGCTTCCTCAGACCAGTGGCTTCCTCAGGCCAGTGGCTTCCTCGGGCTAGTGGCTTCCTCAGACCAGTGGCTTCCTCGGGCCAGTGGCTTCCTCAGCCCAGTGGCTTCCTCAGCCCAGTGGCTTCCTCAGCCCAGTGGCTTCCTCAGCCCAGTGGTTTCCTCAGCCCAGTGGCTTCCTCAGACCAGTGGCTTCCTCAGGCCAGTGGCTTCCTCGGGCCAGTGGCTTCCTCAGCCCAGTGGCTTCCTCAGCCCAGTGGCTTCATCAGCTCAGTGGCTTCCTCGGGCCAGTGGCTTCCTCGGGCCAGTGGCTTCCTCAGGCCAGTGGCTTCCTCAGGCCAGTGGCTTCCTCGGGCCAGTGGCTTCCTCAGCCCAGTGGCTTCCTCAGCCCAGTGACTTCCTCAGGCCAGTGGCTTCCTCAGCCCAGTGGCTTCCTCAGCCCAGTGACTTCCTCAGCCCAGTGACTTCCTCAGGCCAGTGACTTCCTCAGGCCAGTGGCTTCCTCAGCCAGTGGCTTCCTCAGGCCAGTGGCTTCCTCGGGCCAGTGGCTTCCTCGGGCCAGTGGCTTCCTCGGGCCAGTGGCTTCCTCAGGCCAGTGGCTTCCTCAGGCCAGTGGCTTCCTCAGGCCAGTACAAAGAATGGTGCAAAATCAAAAGTAATCAGTCCATCAATGTTAATGAAAGCATATGCGAGGACTTACATATTGCAGACAGGTGAAGCGGAACACTCGGAGGCGGTGTCACCATGGAAAAATCCACAGGTGGAAGTAGGTGGTGCCTTCAGGTTAGGCAAGCGTATAATTCCCTGCATCAAGATTCCAAGATGTTACTTCTGATAGGAATTGTATATAAATGGTTCAGAAAATCATTTAAAGATATTTCGAGATAAGTCATAAGTTTTTCTATATGGTTACCCCCCCTACCCAGGGTGTAATACGGGTGTAACCCCAGTTCGGCGTAACCAAGACAGCTACCGTAATTGGGAGGGGGTCTTTAGTACGTATTTCCTGTCGCAAACCTGGAAAGCTTAGTCTGGTCTAGGAGTTGGGTTTAAATTCCACAATTGAGCACGCAGTCTGCGCCCACCTACCTAACCGATTAACGAGCACGGAATTCCTGATGCAGGATAGTATGGAAAACAGTTGAGAGGTCTCGTATTGAGGCTAGTACTACACCTTCAGTGATGGGTGAGCAGCCCTTACCCATGGTCACCTAGTCATTATTGGCCACTCCCTTTTTTTCAAATCAGATCCTGATCAGCCGGACTGTGATGCACACTTTGGGCTGCGAGCAGTAGGCACCAACAGCCTCATCGATCAGACAAGCAATTGGGAGGCCTGATCTGGGACCGAGCTGCGGGGTCGGTGACCTCCGAAAGCAACTACAAGTCACTAGCGCTGTCACCACACCCCACCTCACTTCACCTCACCCCCGTCACTACCCATACAGCCCGGGCCTCTTACCGGAAGCCCAGGATCTCTTGGAGGAGCTTTGTAGAGGATGGAGGAGAGTTGGAGGAATGTAGGGTTTATTTGACGGTTTCTTTGAGAGTTCGGTCTCCTCGACGAGTGGACATCCACCACCCACCTTTCCAACTGTTTGCCACTACTGTCACTGCCGCCGCCACCATCACTTCCACCTCCACCATCACTTCCATCACTATCGCCGCCAGAGCCACCAACACAGTCATCACCACTGCCAACACAGTCATTACACCACAGCCATCACACCACCGCTCCCCCACAGCAATCAAACCACCGACACCCCCCCCCCCACAGCCATCATAAAGCCGCCCCCATCCTCCCCACAGCAATCACACCACCGCCCCCAAGCAATCACCACCACCGCCGCCACAGCCATCACCACCCATGCCGCCCCCACAGCCATCACCACCTTACCTTTGAAATACCTTTGAAGAGTTTCGAGAGTATCTACTCTCTGAGCCCGGCCATGGGCCAGGCTCGTCTGGTGCTTGCCTCCAGGCTGTTGCTGCTGGAGGCCCGCTGCCCCACATATCCATCACAGCCTGGTTGATCTGGCACCTAGTGAAGATATTTGTCCAGTTTCCTCTTGAAGGCTTCTACACTGGTTCCAGCCGTGTTTCGGATATCTTCTGGTAAGATGTTGAAAAGTCTGGGACCCCGGATGTTAATACAGTGCTCCCGTATTGTCCCCACCGCACCCCTGCTCCTCACTGGGTTTATTTTACACTTTCTCCCATATCTCTCACTCCAGTATGTTATGGCAGTGTGCAGATTTGGGACCAGGCCCTCAAGTACTTTCCATGTATATATTATCATGTATCTCTCTCTCCTCCGCTCCAATGAGTACATGTTCAAGACTTGAAGGCGTTCCCAATAATTTAGATGTTTCAATGGCTCAATGTGAGCCGTAAACGATCTCTGGATTTGTTCCAGCTCTGCTATTTCTCCTGCCCTGAACGGGGCCGTCAGCACTGAGCAGTATTCTAAGTGAGGAGCACTAGCGATTTGAATAGTGTCACCATCGGCATTATTTCCTTGTTTTGAAAGTTCTCAATACCCACCCCGTCATCTTCCTGGCTGTTGTGATCTTTGTCTTGTTATGGTCTTTAAACGACAGATCAGCAGACATAATTATTCCCAAGTCCTTTACGTGTTCCTTTCGTTCTATGTGGTGACCCTCTTGCGTTTTGTATATAGTGTTCCTTTTGAGTTCTTCATTTTTCCATACCTAAGCAGCTGAAACTTATCACCATTGAACGTCATGTTGTTCTCCACTGCCCATTGGAAGACCCTGCTTATGTCCTCCTGTAATTTTTCAGTGTCCTCTACCGTAGTGACTTTCATGCTTATTTTAGTGTCATCTGCAAATGATGATACAAAAGTGTGCTGGGTGTTTTTATCTATGTCTGCTATGAGGATGAGAAACAGCAGAGGTGCCAGGACAGTGCATTGGGGCACTGAGCTTTTGACCTCGCTGATGCTGGATCTTGCCCTGTTCACTACTACTTTTTGTGTTCTTTGTGTTAGGAACTCAAAAATCCATCTGCCTACCTTCCCCGTAATGCCTATGGCCCTCATTTTGTGCGCTATCACTCCATGATCGCATTTGTCAAACGCCTTTGCAAAATCTGTGTAAATCACATCTGCGTTTTGGTCGTCCTCCAATGCCTCCGTAATTCTGTCATAATGGTTCAGCAGCTGTGACAGGCATGATCGACCCGCTCTAAAGCCATGCTGGTTCGGGTTATGTTGGTTGTTCTGGTCCATGAACTTTGTAATCTGCCGTCTCATCACTCTTTCAAAGATTTTTATGATGTGAGAAGTGAGGGCTACTGGTCTGTAATTTTTAGCTAGTGCTCTACTACCTCCCTTATGCAAAGGAGCTATGTCTGCACTCTTTAAGGCCTCTGGAATTTCACCTAGATCTAAGCTCTTTCTCCACAGAATACTAAGGGCTCTTGCTAATGGTACTTTGCACTGCTTTATAAATAAAGCATTCCATGAATCTGGTCCAGGTGCTGAGTGAGTGGGCATGTTGGCCATTTCTTTTTCGAAATCTATGGGATTTGTACTAATGTCGGTTATGTGGTCTGCGCAGCCTTCTGCTGGAGTGAAAAATATTTCTGCATTTTCTACCTTGCTGTCATTTAGTGGATTGCTGAACACTGACTCATACTGTTCTTTTAGAATTTCACTCATTTCCTGTTCATCGTCAGTATACGAATCTCCTCTCAATAATGGTCCAATTCTACAGGTAGTTCTTAGCTTGGATTTTGCATAGGAATAGAAATATTTTGGGTTTCTTGCAACAGAAGAGAGATAGCCTTAACCGAGAGATCACGGAATTAGAACAAAAACTTAAGATGTCATACCTGACAGAAGAAGTACAAAGGGAACAAAGAGCCATACAGGATATTGCAAGAAACCCAAAATATTTCTACTCCTATGCAAAATCCAAGCTAAGAACTACCTGTAGAATTGGACCATTATTGAGAGGAGATTCGTATACGGACGATGAACAGGAAATGAGTGAAATTCTAAAAGAACAGTATGAGTCAGTGTTCAGCAACCCACTAAATGACAGCAAGGTAGAAAATGCAGAAATATTTTTCACTCCAGCAGAAGGCTGCGCAGACCACCTAACCGACATTAGTACAAATCCCATAGATTTCGAAAAAGAAATGGTAAACATGCCCACTCACTCAGCACCTGGACCAGATTCATGGAATGCTTTATTTATAAAGCAGTGCAAAGTACCATTAGCAAGAGCCCTTAGTATTCTGTGGAGAAAGAGCTTAGATCTAGGTGAAATTCCAGAGGCCTTAAAGAGTGCAGACATAGCTCCTTTGCATAAGGGAGGTAGTAGAGCACTAGCTAAAATTACAGACCAGTAGCCCTCACTTCTACATCATAAAAATCTTTGAAAGAGTGATGAGACGGCAGATTACAAAGTTCATGGACCAGCACAACCAACATAACCCGAACCAGCATGGCTTTAGAGCGGGTCGATCATGCCTGTCACAGCTGCTGAACCATTATGACAGAATTACGGAGGCATTGGAGGACGACCAAAACGCAGATGTGATTTACACAGATTTTGCAAAGGCGTTTGACAAATGCGATCATGGAGTGATAGCGCACAAAATGAGGGCCATAGGCATTACGGGAAGGTAGGCAGATGGATTTTGAGTTCCTAACACAAAGAACACAAAAAGTAGTAGTGAACAGGGCAAGATCCAGCATCAGCGAGGTCAAAAGCTCAGTGCCCCAAGGCACTGTCCTGGCACCTCTGCTGTTTCTCATCCTCATAGCAGACATAGATAAAAACACCCAGCACACTTTTGTATCATCATTTGCAGATGACACTAAAATAAGCATGAAAGTCACTACGGTAGAGGACACTGAAAAATTACAGGAGGACATAAGCAAGGTCTTCCAATGGGCAGTGGAGAACAACATGACGTTCAATGGTGATAAGTTTCAGCTGCTTAGGTATGGAAAAATGAAGAACTCAAAAGGAACACTATATACAAAACGCAAGAGGGTCACCACATAGAACGAAAGGAACACGTAAAGGACTTGGGAATAATTATGTCTGCTGATCTGTCGTTTAAAGACCATAACAAGACAAAGATCACAACAGCCAGGAAGATGACGGGGTAGGTATTGAGAACTTTCAAAACAAGGGGAAATAATGCCGATGGTGACACTATTCAAATCGCTAGTGCTCCCTCACTTAGAATACTGCTCAGTGCTGACGGCCCGTTCAGGGCAGGAGAAATAGCAGAGCTGGAACAAATCCAGAGATCGTTTACGGCTCACATTGAGCCATTGAAACATCTAAATTATTGGGAACGCCTTCAAGTCTTGAACATGTACTCATTGGAGCGGAGGAGAGAGATACATGATAATATATACATGGAAAGTACTTGAGGGCCTGGTCCCA
The DNA here is from genome assembly GCA_009830355.1 of Cherax destructor. Taxonomy (NCBI): domain Eukaryota; kingdom Metazoa; phylum Arthropoda; class Malacostraca; order Decapoda; family Parastacidae; genus Cherax; species Cherax destructor. The sequence goes on from WNWK01013304.1 coordinate 17,682, forward strand.
AATCTGCACACTGCCATAACAACATACTGGAGTGAGAGATATGGGAGAAAGTGTAAAATAAACCCAGTGAGGAGCAGGGTGCGGTGGGGACAATACGGAGCACTGTATTAACATCCGGGGTCCCAGACTATTCAACATCTTACCAGAAGATATCCGAAACACGGCTGGAACCAGTGTAGAAGCCTTCAAGAGGAAACTGGACAAATATCTTCACCAGGTGCCAGATCAACCAGGCTGTGATGGATATGTGGGGCAGCGGGCCTCCAGCAGCAACAGCCTGGTTGACCAGGCAAGCACCAGACGAGCCTGGCCCATGGCCGGGCTCAGAGAGTAGATACTCTCGAAACTCTTCAAAGGTATTTCAAAGGTATTTCCTGTATGGCTCTTTGTTCCCCCCACAACCATCACCACCGCTGCCACAGCCATCACCACCACCACCGCCGCCACAGCCATCACCACCTCCGCCGCAGCCATCACCACCGCCGCCACCGCCATCACCACCGCCGCCACCGCCATCACCACCGCCGCCACCGCCATCACCACCGCCGCCACCGCCATCACCACCGCCGCCGCCATAGCCATCACTGTCAGTAGTGTTACTGAATACTTGTGTAGTATACTTAGATAATCGCAGCTATGTTATAGATCGTCTCCCTGGCTAGCTGTGACGTCATGATCCCCCTTCATGTGACCGGCAAGCTAGAGGGGCATCCTTCTCAGTTCCACGCTAGGCATAGACTCGACAAGGCAGGCCTGGGCTTTCCCTCAAGACTATCACAATATACGCCTCCTAGAACATCCGACGCATGTATTCTTTCTCCTACATCTCCTTGGCGAACCCCCACGACATCACCACCACCTTCCCCACAGCCGTAATCATCGCCGCCGCCGTCACAGCCATCACCACAGCCATCACCACCTCCGTCACAGCCATCGCCACAGCCATCACATTCTCTGATAACTTTATAGGATTCGTATTGTTTTAATTAACCCTAATAAATTTCATAATTTTTAAGAGAGTTAAGAGCATCTCAGATAAAAGAATGGTGATAGAAAATAGATTGGAGAGTAAGGTAGGTGGGTAGGTAAAGAAGAGAGGGAGGGTAACACTGTCATTCATCTCTTAAAATTTATGCAGCCATTTTCTAGCGGAGCCTCCACGTTTCCCTCTCCAGCAGTTTCATTACTGCAGTTGTTGATGTCATGTTTACCAATAGTCTTTCACGCTGGGCATTAATAAACTTAGATCTTATATTAGTCATTATTGAAAATCTTGTAAAATACAGTAATATTCCTACGACAACTATAACCTGCACATATCTTCACTTGTATACTGCAAGAGATCACCACCATTTCTATCTTATAAAAATACTTTTTAGGCTCTAGCTCTAGGATCCCAAGGGTACATTTATACTCAGCTTTAGTTAAGTCAAAACTTGCTCAACATTTATGAGTATGTTTTATTATTAGCATAAATATCAGCATGGACTCGCATTTGTTTGGTTACACTCAGACCATCTTCCACTGAGGTAGAATGACTCAAAAAGGAAACACATTTATCATCACTTATTCAATGACTGTCTTGCCAGAAGTGTGCAGGTAACACAACATAAGAACATAACATAAGAAAGGAGGAACACTGCAATAGGCCTGTTTATTTTTCCACCTTCACCCCTCCTTCAGGGTGCAGACATTGTACTTTCCACCACCTGGACACGAGTCTTGGAAGCCTGGATATATTCATATTTTAAGAAGCCATTCGATCTTTCCTCTTAAAGAATTCTTCTAACATAAGAGTCCAAACTATATTATAAATTTCTTTAAAAATAGTATATGCTTGTAAACATTGTGTGTTTTCCTAAATACATTGTGAATAAAAAAGAAAGATGGACGTGAGGTACAAACCATGATCTCCAGATCAACAGTTCCAGTGCTCTACCACTTGAGCTACAGTTGCAGTGCTCTACCACTTGAGCTACAGTTGCAGTGCTCTACCACTTGAGCTACAGTTGCAGTGCTCTACCACTTGAGCTACAGTAGAGCGCTGGACCTGTGTTCATCTTGGGATCTCGGTTTACGCCTCCCGTCCATCTTCCTGTTTATTTATTTACAGTTGTTTATTACGACTTAATCTGAATTAAGAAATTCTTACAAGTGTTCTCTGTGTATTCGTGTTCATTTTTATTGAAAGTACTCTGTACCGCCTACCAAGTCTCGTGTTTCCATACGGAGTGATTCTCGAGGGGTAAATTATGTATCTTTCTGGCCTACGTTGCGGGGAGTACAGTTGAGACGTCAAGCGTTAACTTCCCAGTATTTCAGATAGTTGAGTGTGTATATATATACCTTTGATATACCTTTGAAGAGTTTCGAGAGTATCTACTCTCTGAGCCCGGCCATGGGCCAGGCTCGTCTGGTGCTTGCCTGGTCAACCAGTGGAAAATTACGTAATAATGCCAATCTAATGTATATCAGTATATCTTTCGTACGAGTAAAGTCATTTTTCTTATAATATCTTAGTGTTAAAATAGACAACCGAAATTGTGTGTATGCTATATTTCATTGACGAGTATGAAATATTGCGTGAGTGCGCGCACCTGCTTCTGTATTAGGGATGTATGGGATGTGAAAATTTAGATATCTGCGGATGTGTATACGGATGTCTTACTTATTTTGCGGATGCGGATGTAAGAAATTGTGCGGATGTTCCGCGGATGCGGATATCCGATACATCCCTATTCTGTATGCGTGCGTGCGTGCGTGCGTCTGTCTGTGTGAAAATACTTTTTTTTGTAGTTACACAAGCAGAGTTACGGTCGCTGTGTCACGACTTTAATACTCTGTTCATCACGTGTTTTTTTTTTTTTTAAATTTCCAATTCTTGCAGTACTTGGTAATTACAACTTTAATGCATTCTACTAGTCATCCACTATTTGAGAAGAAATTCTGCTATCTTTTTCATTCCATTTTCTTCAATTTTCAACGGTGGTCTCCTGTTATCACTGTTGCTGGTACAAAAAAAAATCTTAATCTACTCTTTTATGTCTTTTCAAGACCTTGTATGGGGCAGTCTTATTTCCTCTTCCATGCAATCAGCCAACATGGGCAACTGTAATGTGTTCAGCCTCTCATCCTAGTTCTTTTAACTCTGGCAGCCATTTAGTAGCTCCTTGCAATTGGTGGGGTTGAACTCCATGAGCCATATGTCAGACCAGACCAGCAGCCTGTCCAGATTCATTTGTAGCCTTTCTTTGTCCCCATCTGCTTGTATTTTAATTAGTTTCACGTCATCCGTGAACAGGGGTACCTCTGACTGTCTTCTTTCATGTCATTGACGTACACAAGAAACAGCACCCTGGTGTGTGTGCGTGCGTGCGTGTGCGTGCGCTGGTGTTTCTTATAACCCTCTGTGTAAGACTATTGCTAAACATATTGGAGGGGATTTCGGGGGTCAACGCCCCCTCGGCCCAGTCCGTGACCAGGCCGCGCAGTGGATCAGGGCTTGATCAACCAGGCTATTACTGCTGGCAGCAAGTAAACCGACGTACGAACCACAGCCAGGCTGGTCAGGTACTGACTTAGTATCTGTCCAGCTCCCTCTTGAAGACAGCCAGGGGGTTATTGGTAATCCACCTGTGTATGTTGGGAGGCAGTTGAACAGTCTTGGACCCCTGACACTTATTGTGTTGTCTATTAGCGTACTCGTGGCGCCCCTGCTTTTCATGGAGGGGGATATTGCATTACCTGCCGAAACGTGACGTCAGAATTTATGAAATGAACTTGCTTTAGAGAGAGATGTGCCTTCAGATTTTCTTTAATTGCCATCCATCTCCTACCGAGGTAGGGCGATCCAAAAAGAAGGAAACACGTTCACAATCACTCATTCAGTAACTTATTTGGCAGTATACTCAGCTCTCAGACTGAGGGGTCCGTGGTTCGATCCCCGACATGGGTAGAAATGTTGGGCATGTTTCCTTACACCTACTGTCCCTGTTTCCCTAGCAGTAAATAGGTACCTTAGTGTTAGTCGACTTTTGTGGGTCGCATCTTAGGGGGTAGTAGTATACCTTAGATAGGGCAGGCCTTTGAAATGGGCTGAAGTAAGATAACTTTTAACCTGTAAAGTTGATTTGTGTAAAAAAAAGTGTTGAGGCACCACAGTTCAAATGAAGCTCGGAATAGCAACATCATTATGAGTCATGAGTGCAGGCACTGTTACTTTACACCTTCAGAACTCGAGTTAACTTTCCCTGAATACCTTCATAAATGTTACCTTCCTTTGCAAACCACTTTAACAACCCCTTCTCACACACATGCTTGCATAAACTATAAGTAGTAAATGGCCGCGTGTGGCCCTTTTTATCTTTATTTTGCTTTCTACGCTCTTCGTTCCCTCAGTCGCCCCTCCCCCTCTTTTTATACAGGGTTTTACAAAATAAGGTTTAGGGTTCCTAACTTTATTTACAAGCTAAGAGCTGTTACCTACATCAGCTCATTTGAAAGATTTTTTTATTGTTAAGAGTTATACAGATAGTGAATAGGATGAAGTTGTAAGCCAGCTGTGAGTCAGTGGTATCATTTGGTCAGCTGACTTTATTTCATCGATGTCATTATACTATGCGAATGTTTCAGACTCTGGTCATTCTACGAATGATTGAACTTAGATATGTCGAGGCTCTTGAGAAGACTACAACCAGAGAGAAGATTTTGATCGGATTTTTTAACCCAGAGGTTAGCCTTCCACCCAGGATAACCCAAAAATGTCAGTGCATCATCGAGGACTGTCTGATTTCCTTTGGGGTTCTTCAGTCTTGTCCTTCAGGATACGACCCACACCAGTCGACTAACACTCAGGTACCTACTTGTTAGATGGACGGGGACAGCAGGTGTAAGGAAACACGCCCAATGTGTCCACCCGGCTGGGGATTGAACCACGGACACTGTGTGTGAGACGAGAGCGTTGCCTATTAGGCCAATGTAGTTGCTGTTCACTGCCCTTCATGTTGTGTAGAAGCTGCTTTCTCGGTGACCACGAAGTGCAGCTAAGTGTGGTTGGTACCTTAAAAGTATTGGCCTTGTGCATAACACTAAGCCCACCCACATCCTTCCCGTGTTGAAGCCTCTGCAGAATTGACACATCTGCCCAGGCTGGTCCCAGACGAGAGGTGAGTCGTCTTGCTCTGTTCTGTCTTGTCAAGAAATCGTAGGTGAGACGGGAGGGGGGGGGGAACCCAAGAAAGTGGAGCATACGCAAGGTGTGAACGCACTTGTTCCTCGTACTGAGTTTTACAGCTTGTACTGTCGAGCAGATGCGAGATACGTCTAAGTGCTGTAAGCTTCCTAGCCTTCTTGTTTGCCAGATTTACTACGTGGTTCTTAATAGTCTCTCTCTCTCTCTCTCTCTCTCTCTCCCCCCTCCCTCCCTTTATTTTTTTCTCTCTCCTTTTACTCCCACTCCTTCCCTACCTTTACCCTCACTCCTTCCCTCCTTTACTCCCACACCTTCCCTCCCTTTACTCCCACACCTTCCCTCCCTTTACTCCCACTCCTTCCTTCCCTTTACTCCCACTCCTCTCCCTTTAACCCCACTCCTTCCCTCCCTTTACCCCCACCCCTTCTCCCCTTTACCCCCACTCATTCCCTCCCTTTACTCCCACTCCTTTCCTCCCTTTACCCCCACCCCTTCTCCCCTTTACCCCACTCCTTCCCTCCCTTTACCCCCTCTCCTCTCCCTTTACCTTCACTCCCTTTACCCCCACCCCTTTCCTCCCTTTACCTCCACTTCCCTCCCTTTACCCCTACTCCTTTCCTCCCTTTACCCCACTCCTTCCCTCCCTTTACCCCCACTCCTTCCCTCCCTTTACCCCCACTCCTTCCCTCCCTTTACCCCACCCTTTTCCTCCCTTTACCTCCACTTCCCTCCCTTTACCACCACTCCTTCCCTCCCTTTACCCCCACTCCTTCCCTCCCTTTACCCCCACTCCTTCCCTCCCTTTACCCCCACTCCTTCCCTCCCTTTACCACCACCCCTTCTCTCCCTTTATCCTCACTCCTTCCCTCCCAGTCCTATCCCCCACTCCTCTTCCTTTACCTCCCAATTCTTTTCTTCCCTTTACTCCCCACTTCTCTCTCTCCCCCTTTACTCCCCACTTTTCTCTCTCCCCCTTTACCTCTTCTTTACCCTCTTTGCCTCCTTTCTTTCCTCCCCACTTCCCTCTCCCATCTCCCCGAGACGTATAAGATAAGTCAAGCTTCCTTATGCCATGCCTTGAGTGGTTGTGGTGTGGTGGTGGCAGTGATGGTGAGGCCTCACGGACTCTTGCCGGAAAGAATAAGAAACTATGGTTGGGAAGAGGACCCCCGGAAAAATGAACGTCCATGGTTACGGTGTTCTGGGTTTTACTCCTACTTCTAATTTCACTAAATAAACGTTCGTTTTGTATTCAGGAAGAGACTGCGGAGGCATATTTGATAAGCTTATGGGTGCATTGTATTCCAAGTACTGTGGTGGGGATCAAGTAAGAATGGCTGCTTTTGTTTTACCGTCGCAGAAGGAAAAAGTTGTTCAGCAGAGTATTGCATTGTTCGCGTGAGCGGATGAAGAGTTGGATGGTGGGGGGCGGCGGCGGCTGTGACTGCTGCTGCCGCCGCCGCGCTTAGTCATACTGGTGTTCACCTTTTGCATCATGCTCCTACTTCTCTGACATCACGCGGATTGTTGATTCCCTTTCAGTTTCCATAACCCTCTTTCATAATTGTGTGTATTTCATTCGTAAACAGCAATCATCCGGGAAGGTGCATCCGTGCAGTCATGTTAGAAACTTTAGCCTGTTAAACGTTTTGCCTTCTGAATGGACTTCTAGTCTTTTTCTGTGATGATCCGGTTGTCGTAAATCTTACACTTATACCTGTATGCATTAGCGCATTTTGGTGCTCATGTGCATTTCTTAATTATTATTAACATTTACTTTCCAGGAAGTCTGAGACCGGGCCGCGTTATTGCAAAAGTGCAATTTTCAACTTGTCTCCTGTTCCATTTGTCGTACTTGTCCCCTAAAATGCTTATAATGAATTAAGGGTAATCTAACAAATTTAAGTAAATAAACACTTTGTAACGTTTTGATCTTTTGTTTATCCTAAATAGAATGCCCAAACGTTGCAAAACGTGTTCATTGACCAGTATAATTAACCAATCTAAACACAACCTAGATAATGTTTGTTGATAAATCATAAGGAAAATTATGAAAACCAACAGTTATATTATGATATAGGGATGCATCGTAGTTTGTTTCATTATGACTTGGACATGTTATAATTTGAGTAAGAAAGTAACACTCTTGGGAAGATGAAAACGAGTTGGAGTAGCTGGGCGAGAAGCAATATGCTAGAGACATCAAGTGAGGTATATACTTCCGGGTGTACGCTTGTGCTGTAATAAACACGTGTGCGCTGAAGCAAGCTCACTCGGAGAACAGAGTCCAGCATTGATAAGCCAGTTTTTCCTGCTGCTGCCGCCATGTCCTGCCAGAGGATCAACGTCTACCCCACCTTCATGTGTCAGACATCACTGTTTGTAGTGAGGCGTGTCATCATTGAACTGGTAATCCTGTGAGTCATGTCAGGTGAAGAATAAATCAACAAGTAACATAACACGATGAAACTTGTGTCACGTGCTGCCCTTGTGTAACGTCCTAACAGCAAGTAGTATTCAGGGAATAACACAGTTGATGTTGACTGCAGTGATGAGATGACTGACGGAGAATGTTACTTAGGAATGGTGTGCACTTGGTGTCACTGAAGTGGGTGAAGTAAGTGTTCATGCCTAAAAATAGTATTTTGATACTTTGTGACGTAGTGAACATGATTGTTGTCATTTTTATTATGATCAGTGGTTCACTGTTGCCGACGATTCCCATACTGTGCTGCTTATTAACATGAGCCAGTAAATTGATATATATGTATAATAAGCCATTTACATGTGTGTAACAGTGGGAGCTGAAGACCGCCATCCTACATACTCGCCTTAACAACAAGCCTTTAGTGTGATCTTTATATACAAGCAGTTGTAAACACGGGAGGCGCCACATTATTTTCACTTTGTCATGTAGTCACTGAGGCACAAAGGATTTATAAAACCAATGTGTAATTGAAAGCTGTTACGCTTAGAGTTAACTTTGTTTACGTTATTCTCGTATTTGCGATTTACAAGAGTTTTATTAAATTGCGTAATTGTTAAGGAATGCATGGTCTTAGGTAAATGTATTACAACCACATAGTCATACTAAGCCGCTTTTCCTTTGAAGACGTCATGTTTTTTTTTGCCAACACCAACTTGGCTCTAAAACACGTCCCTGCCTTTACCACACCACCGCCATAGCTATTATACGTGCGTCTGTGGGCAGTGCGGAGAGCCTTACCCACTTCATTGTTTCTGCCGGGCCTACTAGGCTTCGTCTTTCCGAGCCCGACCTGTCATGAGCTGCTACGACTGCAACGCATTGATAATGCCACGCAGTGCATTTGCAGCTGGGTGTAGTCCTGGGTTTCTTAGTCACTCTAGCCTTTTCGCACATAAATAAATAAATCACAACGCTTTTTTGTTGCTGATGTAGCCCCGGCTCTCTCATCTATAGCCCTTCGTTTTTTTTCCCTGTCCCCCCACTACTCTTCTGGTACAAAGTAGCAAAGGCTGCCTGTTACACTATCATACGATAAATAATATAATATTGGCTAAGGTTACTGGATATTATTTCATAAAACTCGGGTCTTAGTTTACATATTATAATACATATACCCTACGTGCACCACGGAATAACTATTTCTTGTGCAAATTATTTTAGGAGATGACATTGAAAATAGTACAATATCTTTGTTAGGTTTTTCCATTTGCACAACGAAGTACTATCTCAAATGCGAAACCTAATTAGCATTTTACAATTCCGACTATTAATTAATGGACGACATCGGCAGCCTTAAATTATTACCATAATTTTGAATAAAATTCCTCCTTTCATCCTCGTCTGCATTATTATTATTATTATTTTTTCTTTATCCTACCTCCCAACTTCTCCCCCCCCCCTCTGGCATGTTCCATCAGCCCTCCCTTTATCACGCTTCCTAACAGGAGAAAGGAAGAATTATGTGTTGTCTTCCAATGGGCAGTGGAGAACAACATGACGTTCAATGGTGATAAGTTTCAGCTGCTTAGGTATGGAAAAAATGAAGAACTCAAAAGGAACACTATATACAAAACGCAAGAGGGTCACCACATAGAACGAAAGGAACACGTAAAGGACTTGGGAATAATTATGTCTGCTGATCTGTCGTTTAAAGACCATAACAAGACAAAGATCACAACAGCCAGGAAGATGACGGGGTGGGTATTGAGAACTTTCAAAACAAGGGAAATAATGCCGATGGTGACACTATTCAAATCGCTAGTGCTCCCTCACTTAGAATACTGCTCAGTGCTGACGGCCCCGTTCAGGGCAGGAGAAATAGCAGAGCTGGAACAAATCCAGAGATCGTTTACGGCTCACATTGAGCCATTGAAACATCTAAATTATTGGGAACGCCTTCAAGTCTTGAACATGTACTCATTGGAGCGGAGGAGAGAGATACATGATAATATATACATGGAAAGTACTTGAGGGCCTGGTCCCAAATCTGCACACTGCCATAACAACATACTGGAGTGAGAGATATGGGAGAAAGTGTAAAATAAACCCAGTGAGGAGCAGGGGTGCGGTGGGGACAATACGGGAGCACTGTATTAACATCCGGGGTCCCAGACTATTCAACATCTTACCAGAAGATATCCGAAACACGGCTGGAACCAGTGTAGAAGCCTTCAAGAGGAAACTGGACAAATATCTTCACCAGGTGCCAGATCAACCAGGCTGTGATGGATATGTGGGGCAGCGGGCCTCCAGCAGCAACAGCCTGGTTGACCAGGCAAGCACCAGACGAGCCTGGCCCATGGCCGGGCTCAGAGAGTAGATACTCTCGAAACTCTTCAAAGGTATATCAAAGGTATATCATGCTACTTATCATTTCCGTAATATGTATGTGAAAAATGCCATCCAAAATGTTAGTCCCTATGTAAAAGTGACTTCAGCCCTACTGGAAGTAACTTGTAAAGCTGTCTTCTTATTGAAGCCCATAGTAAAGCTTTGGCGATTTCCTCATTATTATACTGAAATCTCCCAGCTCAGGATGATTATCATTACCTTGTCTATGAAAAGCCTTAAATGACTGACGAGTATGACTGGAAATCCACCTGTGATGAGCATATTAGGTAAACATAAGGATTCCTCCAACTTTATAAAATGTATAGATTAGAATAACCACATAATGTGGTTTATGATGATGAAAACAAAACGTGTGTGTGGGGGGGGGCAGTACCTGTGTACAAGAACCTTCAGTAGCGCTGCGAGGATCCAAGATGAACTGGTAGCTAATGCAGTGTTACCAGTGTATGAACAAAACTCGTGTGTTAAGTAAACACCGGTAGCTCTCTTGCACTAACCTTGTAAAATGTCAGGTTAACAGCACAGTGCAGTGAATCCAATTTTTGCTAATAAAAATAACCCTAACTTACCCTAACTGCCTCCTCCTTTAGTTTATAAACCTTCACCTCTCTCTTACTTGCTGCTTCCATTTTCCTTGTATCCCATCTACCTTTTACTCTCACTGTAGCTACAACTAAAAAATTGATATATCTATTGCCCCTCTATAAACATGTACATCCTGAAGTCTACCCAACAGTCTTTTATCTACCGATACGTAGTCCAACAAACTTGTTATTACGCCCTATATCATATCTTGTATACTCATTTATCCTCTTTTTCTTAAAATGTGTTACCTATAACTAAACCACTTTCTATACAAAGTTCAATCAAATGCTCCCCATTATCATTTACACCTGGCACCCCAAACTTACCTACCACCCCCTCTAAATGCTTCTCCTACTTTAGCTACCCCTTCCTTAGCTCTAACTCTCTCTGATACTCCTGACTTAATCCCATTTATTTCTCCCCCACTGAAACTACCCTACCCCCTTCGGCTTTGTTTCGCTTAGGTCTAGGACATCCAACTTCTTTTCATTCATAACATTAGCAATCATTTCTTTATCATCCGCACTACATCCACGCACATTCAAACATCCCAGTTTTATAAAGTTCTTCTTTTCCTTGTTTTTAATAGTTTATACAGGAGAAGGGGTTACTAGCCCATTGCTCCCAGCGTTTAGTCGTCGCCTACGACACACACAGCTTACGGAGGAAGAATTATGTTCCACTTCCCCATGGAGATAAGCAGAAATAAACAAGAACAAGAACTAGGAAGAAAATAAAAGAAAACCCAGAGTGGTTAGTATATACATATGCTTGAACATGCATGTGTAGTGTGACCTAAGTATAAGTAGGAGTAACAAGACATACCTGCAACATTGCAAGTTTGAGACAAAATGACACCAGCAATCCTACCATCATGCAAAATAATTACGTACAGGCTTGTGTTTCACACTCATTTGGTAGGACGGTAGTACCTCCCTGGGTGGTTGCTGTCTACCAACCTACTACAAAGTAAGTTGTTTAATATGTGAACTCTCCAAAATTCTTAGGTCCAAAGTGTTAGTAAGTGCTTTAGCTGTAATTTTTTAAGCCATCTGGACTTTTTGTATGATTATGAAATTCAGAATTTCTTCTGATAGCTGAGTTAGGTGATTTGGCTAAAGGGGTAAGGCTTCTATATGATGATCTCGTATTTTCACAGACTATTCTTGAATCACTACATTTGAGCACAGAGGGGCTGCAGTGAAATCTTTAAACCTGAAATGGCTACCAACACTACCTGGAGTCTACCTGGAGGGCATTCCGGGATCAACGCCCCCGCAGCCCGGTCCATGACCAGGCCTCCTAGTGGATCAGGGCCTGATCAACTAGGCTGTTACTGCTGGCCGCATATAATCCAACGTACGAACCACAGCCCAGCTGATCTGGCACTGACTTTAGGTATATGTCCAGCTCCTTCGTGAAGGCAACCAGGGGTCTATTGGTAATTTCCCTGATGGCTGGTGTTTGGCTGTTGAACAGTCTTGGGCCAAAGACACTTATTGTGTTTTCTCTTAGTGTACCAGTGGCGCCCCTACTTTTCACTGGGGGTATGTTACATCGCCTGCCAAGTCTTTTGATTTCGTAGGGAGTGATTTCTGTGTGCAGGTTAGGGACCAGTCCCTCCAGAATCTTCCAGGTGTAGATTATGATATATAGTATATCTCGCCTGCGCTCCAGTGAGGACAAGTCAAGTGCTTCCAGGCGTTCCCAGTAGTTAAGGTGTTTGATGGAACTTATACGTGCCGTAAAGGTTCTCTGGACATTCTCTAGATCTGCAATTTCACCTGCCTTGAATGGGAATGTTAGTGTACAGCAGGATTCCAGCCTAGAGAGAACAAGTTATTTAAAAAGGATCATCATTGGCTTAGCATCTCTTGTCTTGAATGTTCTCATTATCCATCCTATCAGTTTCCTCGCAGATGTGATAGTGGCATTTTTGTGGTCCTTGAAGGTGAGGTCTTCGGACATTACCACACCCAGGTCCTTCACATTGCTTTTCTGCTCTATTGTGTAATTAGAGTTTGTAGTATACTCAGTCCTAGCTATTATTTCCTCCAGTTTTCCATAACAGAGTAGTTAGAATTTGTCTTCATTGAACATCATATTGTTCTCCATTGCCCATTGAAAAACTTGGTTTATATCTTCTTGGAGATTTGCTGTGTCCTCAATGGATGACACTCTCATGGAAATAAATGGTATAAAATACCGACACAATGGAAAGATAAACACATAAGCAGTATAATGTGATCCTTTATTGACAACGTTTCGCCCACGCAGTGGGCTTTATCGAGTCACAAACAGATCTACCTTTTATCCAGGTAGATCTGTTTGTGACTAGATAAAGCCCACTGCGTGGGCGAAACGTTGTCAATAAAGGATCACATTATACTGCTTATGGGTTTATCTTTCCATGACACACTCATGCAGATCCTAGTATCATCTGCAAAGGATGATACGGTGCTATGGTTTACATCTCAGTCTATGCCTGATATGAGGATGAGGAACAGGATAGGGGGCGAGTACTGTGCCTTGTGGAACAGAGCTTTTCACTATGGCAACTTCCGATTTAACTCTGTTTACCACTATTTGTGTTCGATTGGTTAGAAAGTTAATCCATCTGCCTACTTTGCCAGTTATCCCTTTAGCACACATTTTGTGTGCTATTACACCATGATCACACTTGTCAAAGGCTTTTGCAGAATCCGTGTACTATCTCTGCATTCTGTTTGTTTTCCAGTGCATCTAATACCATATCATAGTGGTCCAATAGTTACGAGAGGCAGGAGCAATCTGTACTGAAACCATGTTGCCCTGGATTGTGCAATTTTTGGGAAGCCAAGGATTGCTTCTTCGAACTCTTTCAAAGATTTTTATGATGTGGGACTTTAAAGCTATTGGTCTATAATTCTTAGCTATTGCTTTGCTGCCCCCTTTATGGAGTGGGGCTATATCCGTTTGTTTTCAGTGACTGTGGAATATCACCTGTATCTATGCTCCTTCTCCATAGCATACTTAGGTCCCGTGAGAGGGGTTTCTTGCAGTTCTTAATGAACACAGAGTTCCACGAGTCTGGGCCTGGGGCTGAGTGCATGGGCATGTCGTTGATGGCTTTCTCAAAGTCTAGTGGAGTTAGGGTTATGTCAGAAATATGACATACATTGGCAGGGTTTTGAGGCTCATTCATGAAAAAATTGTTTGTATTGTCTATCTTTAGACTGATTAGTGGTTAACTGAACACAGAGTCATATTGAGATTTCAATATCTCACTTATTTCTTTGTTGTCATCTGTGTAGGATCTGTCTTGTCTGAGCAGGAGCCCTATACTAGAAGTGGTTTTTGCCATGTTTTTGGCATATGAAAAGAAATATTTCGAATTTCTTTCAATTTCACTAATCGCTTTAGGCTCCTCTTGTCTCTCCTGGATCCTGTACGAGTCCTTTAACTTTAGCTCAATATTTTCCACTTCCCTGGTTAGCGCTTCTTTCCGTGTTTCAAATAATCTGACATTCGTGAGGATCTCAGTGATTATTCGCCTTCTGTAGAGGGTAGGTCTCTCTCTCTCTCTCTCTCTCTCTCTCTCTCTCTCTCTCTCTCTCTCTCTCTCCCCTCTCTCTCCTCTTCTCTCTCCTCTTCTCCCCCTCTATCTCCTTTTCTCTCTTTCTCTCTTTCCTCTTCTCCTTCTCCTCTCTTTCCCTCTCTCTTCTCTCTCTCTTCTCTCTCTCTCTCTTCCCTCTTCTCCCTCATCTTCCTCTCTCTCTCTTCTCTCTCCTCTTTCCTCTCTCCTCTCTTTCCTCTCTTTCTCTCTCTCTCTTCCTCTCTCTCTCTTCCTCTCTTCCTCTCTCTCTCTCTTCCTCTCTCTTCCTCTCTTTCCTCTTTCCTCTCTTTCCTCTCTTCCTCCTTCCTCTCTTCCTCTCTTTCCTCTCTCTTCCTCTCTTCTCTCTTTCCTCTCTTTCTCTCTTCTCTCTCTCTCTCTCTCTCTCTCTCTCTCTCTCTCTCTCTCTCTCTCTCTTCTCCTCTTCTCTCTCTCTCCCCTCTTCTCCTCTCTCTCTCTCTTTCCTCTCTCTCTTTCCTCTCTTTCCTCTCTTTCCTCTCTTTCCTCTCTTTCCTCTCTTTCCTCTCTTTCCTCTCTTTCCCTCTCCTCTCTCTCTCTCTCTCCTCTCTCTCTTTCCTCTCTTTCCTCTCTTTCCTCTTCCTCTCTTTCCCTCTTTCTTTTCCTCTCTTTCCTCTCTTTCCTCTCTTTCCTCTCTTTCGTCTCTTTCCTCTCTTTCGTCTCTTTCGTCTCTTTCCTCTCTTTCGTCTCTTTCCTCTCTTTCCTCTCTTTCCTCTCCTTCCTCTCTTTCCTCTCCTCTCTTTCCTCTCCTTCCTCTCTTTCCTCTCCTCTCTTTCCTCTCCTCTCTTTCCTCTCCTCTCTTTCCTCTCCTCTCTTTCCTCTCCTCTCTTTCCTCTCCTCTCTTTCCTCTCCTCTCTTCCTCTCTTTCCTCTCTCTCTCTCTCTCTCCTCTCTCTCTCTCTCTCTCTCTCTCTCTCTCTCTCTCTCTTTTTCTAGTTTACTTCTTCTCTTCCTTTTTCATTGGGGAATATGCCTTGAACATATTTCAGCTACCAGGAGGTTGATCTTTTCAAGACACTGGTTAGGGTCCATGTCATTTAAGATATCTTCCCAACATGTTTCATTTAGGACATAGTTTACCTGATCCCAGTCAATGTTCTTATTGTTGAATTTGGTAAAGGTACCCTCATAGCTATATGCATTTTGCTGATCAGGACCCCTGTGCATGTAGGTCTGGACTTCGATTAGATTGTGATCAGAATTATTTGTTTTTGATATTATGTTTCTTATCAGGTCCTCATTATTTGTGAAAATAAGGTCTAGTGTGTTCTCTAGTCTTGTTGGCTCCACTATCTAGTGACCTAGGGTGTATTTATTGCAGAAATTCAGCAGCTCATGTGTGTGCGACTTTTCATCTGAGCTGCCTCCAGGGATTGTTTCTGCTACAACATTATTTATGTTCTTCCATTTTGTATGTCTTAGATTGAAGTCACCAAGCAGCAAGATGTTTGGGGATGGGGATGGAAAGTTTTCCAGACAGGAGTCAATTTTTGCTAGCTGTTCCTTGAACTGTTGGGAAGTTGCATCTGGTGGCTTATATACAAGTACAATGACTAAGTTTTGGTTCTCGATTTTTGTTAGAACTTCAACTACATCATTTGTGGCATTCAGTATCTCCATGCAAATGAGCGACTCTTTGACATACAGGAAAACCTCCCCTTGTTGCCTGTTCTTTCTGTCGCATCTGAAAAGGAAGGTTAGCTGGCGGGAGATTCGTCTGTAAAAACTTGCATTTGTGGACACAGTGATGCCTATGCTAACCTTCGTATGGTGTAGAAATATACCTAGTTGGATGAATCTTATTGAAGCTAGCAGGCCCAGTGGCTTACACGACGGTCTGGAGTTTTGAGACTCTCTGACCGCGGGTTCGAACCCCACCCGTGGTATGGTTTGTTTGCAATCGTGTCATTACGATTTCGTGAGTTTAATGAGCTTACGTATTAAAAAACTTAAAAATGGACTCTGTGATAATGATTCCGTAATTAACTTATTTACTCTGATATATTTATAGTTTAACCTCTTTTGGTGAGTTTAATTTTCAGTTTACATTAAATGTTATGGTATCTTTTGGAGAGTAATCGTCTGATTCATGCGGGACATATTACATCTTATCTTTTTATTTTTTATTCACTTTTTTTGTATTTTTATTGTATACTGTGATTGCATAGTATACTATGTTTCAGAATATGGTGGTGATGGATTTAATCACCGAAACGTTGATTCTTTCTGTAGTAAATATCCTATGAAGAGGTCTATGTCTTTACCGCCTAAAGTGCATTGTAAGTACCATTTAATAACACAAGAACGGAAGAATACTGCAGGAAGCTTACTGGCTCATACATGGCAGGTCCTCTAATCCAGACCCTCCCAACTCAAATACATGTTCAACCCATTCTTAAAACAACTCATTTTTTAGCTTCATTAGCCTTAATACATTCTATGCAGGGTCCATTCAAAGTCAACCCTGCTCATTTTTTTTATTTGTCAATTCTATTTTTAGAGTTACTTGAAGTTTTACCCTCAATAACCCTACTTGGCAGATTGTATTTTAAAGTAAATTAATATTTTTCAGGTAAGGTCACGAAATGTAGGAAGCGGACTTCATAGGGTGAGTATCAACCATATCTTTGGGTAAATATATGTTCTGGGAAATACCAGTGTGCGCGCTGCCACCACTTTTTTGTGTATTAGTTCATTGTTTAGGACATTTATGTGAGAGGTTGCAGTCCTGTCAGAGCACCCCTAGGCAGTAGTTTTGTTTGTGCTGTTGGGTCACTACCTCAAGGTAGTTACAATGTGCTGCTGGATCACTGTACCACCGGGTAGTTATGGTGGTGGTGCTAGGTCACTGTGATACAAGGTAGTTTTACTACCATGTTAATATCAGTATTGTTACCTGCTGTCTTGAGGTATCAGTAATGTAGGCACCGCAGCCCTGCTCATCAAGAACTTACTTTAGGAACTTTTGTTCCTTCATAAAGACAGGCGTTTGTAATTTTAACATGTATTATGAATTATTAACACACTCCTAATGATCTTCATGAAAAAAACCTAAGTTCCTAGAGCCAGTTTTTGATGAATATGGCTGCGTTGCCTATGTTATTAATAATTTATGCCAGCAGGTAGCAGGACTTACCAACAGGCTTCTAGCTGTCTTAACAGGGAACTTAAGGTCAAGTAAATTCTTGTTCTGCCAAGCTGTAGTGCCTACGTTGACAATATGCTGTTATCACTAGCAACCTGATTGATCAGGCCATAACTCGGTAGGCCTGGTCTGGGACTGGGACGCAGGAATCGACTATGGAAAGACACGAGGCAGTATGTAAGGTGGAGCGTGGAGAGCAGGTTGGTAGTGGGCGGGAGTGTGTGGTTAAACCTAATACTTGCCTCGCACCACAAAGTGAAACACCATAAGCAGGTTGATGATGCCTACCAGTGTTTGTGCATTTTCTTATTGTTATTAATATATCATTGATGTAGTGAGGGGGAATTAACGTGTCACCCAGTCTATGTTGCCTTTAATTACTTTTTGTTTCGTGTGGTTTCTTCCGCGATATACACGATCCTAAATGAGGACTCCTTCACTGGGGCATACTTGTAGATTCAGGTCGTCGCCGTCGTCCTTGCGGCCCTAGTTCACAGCTTGATGAGTCACACATGGCGCTAGAAGCTTTCAGTCCAACATGGCACCACAAACCGGCTGATCAGGAACTTTTCAAGTTCCATTTTAAAGACCGCTAGGGATCTTGGTAATTCCCCTTGTAATGTATATGAATATAGTGTTAAAAAGTCTTAGACCCTTTGTAATTATTGATATATTTTAGTGTACTTGTTGCATCGTTGCTTGGAGCAAGACTCACGTTATCGCAGACCGTAAGCTAAATGTTATCTCTACAATAAGCGGTTAGTACAGCCGTACATAGTTAACACGAAAGTTCAGGTGTAAACACCTGAGCTGATGCTTATAAGTGAGGGCGGGTGAAGGGCTCAACGTACACATGACACTAGTGTAATATTTCGTGGTGCGCACATCCGCGAGTCTCTGGTGTCACAGGTAAAGCTAAACTGTGAACGTGAGTCCTGGTAACGTAGATGACTCACCAGTGTGGTGCTCAAGCTTGCCCACCTCCTCTTCTAACCCTTATCACTCCGACCTTCCCTCCTCGCAGAGACCAGAATACTATATTCAAAGAATAATCCACCCAGGTCTACCTACCTGTGGGGGTCGATGTGGGGAGAGGTAAGGGGGAGGGGGATGTAGTGCGTTGGTGGGAAGAGTGCGCAAAGCCGGGCATTAGGGAGTACTATAGGGATCACTCTCTGCGAGGAGGGAAGCTCCGAGTGATAAGGGTTAGGTGGTAACGATGATTTTTCAAACAACAATGTAAAGAGGCGACAAACTAATTTGCACTAGCTTACAAGATATATATATATATATATATATATATATATATATATATATATATATATATATATAATATATTATCACACATACATATATACACACACATACATATATACACACATACATATATACACACACATATATACACACATATACACACACCTACCTGAGTCAACCATGAATGTAGTGGCAGGAGCATGGAGAAAATGCAGATCGAACAAACCCAAGAAGAGCCTTAATTTATTTTCAGGTAAGGATGAAAATTGAAAAGCAATTTGAAATGGAAATAGCAGGTAAAGCGCTAAAGGAAAGTTACTCCACAGCAACATCAGAAAAAAAATATTGCAATACAGCATGGTAGAGTTAAGGAAAAAGGGGAAAACTCGTACGAAATAATTGATACAGAATTGAATAGCCAGGGATGGGGTACACTTATCTAGGTTTGGGGTGGGAGCACTGGCCAATGCAGTGGAGGGAGCTGTTAGGTCTTTAAACTAGAAATAGATAGTGGTATGGGTTTTTGTGGAAAATCAAATGAATTCTCAGTGTAGCGATAGTGTGAGTTTTGGGGAAACCAGTAATAGGCAGAATGAGGTAGAGTTATTGGTGAATATTGGAAACCCAGTGGCACTAGGTGATGGGCACAGTGACAGGTATGGTGGAGGAACAGAAATCAGCAGGAAGAGAAAAGAGAGGGGAAGTTTTCTAAACATATTTTATACTAATAGTCGTAGTGCGAGAAATAAGATGGATGAGTTGAGATTAGTTGCAAGTGCGGGTAACATTGATGTTTTTGCTATAACTGAGACGTGGTTTAATATGAAAAATCGGGACATGCCTGCTGAATGTCACACTCAGGGTTTTAAATTGTCTCAAGTAGACAGAAGTATCGGTAAGGGGGGTGGGGTGGCACTCTATGTCCGAGATCGTTTAAATTGTTGCATAAAAACGGGTATTAAAGTCTGAAATAACACATACAGAGTCTGTTTGGATGGAATTTTCAGAGGGGTGTGAAAAATTGATTTTAGGCGTGATATACCGTCCCCCAAACTTAGATAGGGACCAAGGGAGACTACTTTGGGAGGAAATTGTTAAGGCCACAAGGCACGATAACGTAGTAATTCTAGGGGGCTTTAACTTTAGTCAGATTGATTGGAACTTTTTCACTGGGAATTTAGAATCTAACGACTTTTAGAAGTAGTTCAGGATTGTTTTTTGAAGCAGTTTGTGACAGAACCTACTAGGGGAAATAACCTGCTTGATTTAGTTCTGCCAAACAAGGAAACCCTCGTTAATAATTTAGAAATTACAGAGGAACTCGGCGCAGGCGACTACAAATCAATTACCTTTAGCATTGAATAGGAGTATTATAGTAATAACTCAGTAAAGGTCCCAGATTTTCGCTTAGCAGATTACAATGGGCTTAGAGAACACTTATCTGTTGACTGGGGTAACGAAGAGAGCTATCTATATGAGAGTTTTCTAAACACTATACATGCTGCCCAAAGAACGTTTATCCCGTATAAAGAAATTAGATCGAATAGAAATGACCCAAAATGGATAAATAATAGGCTCAAATATCTTTTAGGGCAGAAGAAAGGAATTTATAGGCGTATCAAAAGAGGTGAGGGTCATCTTATGAATCAATATATTGACATTAGGCGGGACGTTAAAAAGGGAATAAGAAAAGCTAAACGGGACTACGAAATTAAAGTTGCCAGGGATTCGAAAACTAACCCAAAAAGTTTTTTTCCAGATATATAGAACAAAAGTTAGAGATAAGATAGGTCCCTTAAAAACAACTCTGGGCATCTTGGTGATAAATGGTTTTAAAAACCGACAAGTTGAAGATTGAGACACTTATGCAACACATGGGAATCTTTATTAAGGAAACGTTTCGCCACACAGTGGCTTCATCAGTCCAATACAAAGCTTTGTATTAAGACACATGTGCAACATCTGGGTATCTCAGCCTTTGTATTGGCGACAAAGTCTGATTACAACAAATCCAAGTAATAGGACCTGCTGATGTCCTGCTCGAAGAGAAAACGAGGAACCACGATGTCTGAGGAAACTCTCAGTAAAAAACTGACAGTATTGAGGTGTCAGTCGCTTTACCGACGGTCTTGTCAATAAAAATCCAACGTTTGTAGTGAAGGATGGATTGGCTTGTTCGTAGGATAGTGGCGTTTCCCACACAGGTTGCTCCTCTGGCTCATATTAGAAAGAGCCAATTGGCAGTGGCTAGTACGCCCGACTAGGCTGCATTCACTTTTGTAAATTTGTCTCACCAGTTCGTTATAATTTAATGTAAACTTTGACAGTAGAATTGTTAAGAGACACTGCGTTGTTATTTACTTAATTGCGAAATAGGCCACATATTTTGACAGCTTCACAGATGTTCAAGAGATGTCAAAAAATTTCATCCATGTTTGGCATATTACGAAAAATAAAAAGCTAAATACGGTAACTTCGCCAACTGTAAATCAAAACCCCCTTTTGGTCCAAGACTTTGATCCCATTAGTGACTACATAGCACATTGACTACTGAACATGGTATGTGGTATGTTTGTGTTCATAAACAGTTACAATGTTAAAACAGTTGATCAAACTATTATTATTATTATTATTATTATTATTACAAATATGTAACCGAATTTATTATTTATGGTAACTTATTACTTCTGTAACAAATTATTATGGGGATTGAGAGACAGGTTCGATCCGAGGAAGGCGAGATCAGGTCCAATTCCTTTGATGAAAAGCCCATCACCGGCATCGAGGTACCTCTCTTCATGGGTTAACTTTCGGTAGAGCCTTGGGGCCCAGTCCCAAGATTAAAAAATGTGCCTCTGTAATAATGACTCGCGCACAGGATGTGTTGGGGTGCATATTTGACCTTTGGACTGAGGTCAAGACAAATGTCTTAACTTGTAGATTTTTATTGTAAATGTTTAGGCTTTGATAACTTACTAGTTGGTTAATATTGTGTCCATTAATTACGTGTGTGATTAGACACCTTCCTTTAAAGTCATTGGACTCCAAATCCAGCGCTGTATGACCCTTGTGGGTTTAGGGCTTAGTTATGATTATAATATTAATGGATTATAAATCATAAAATGAATATAATGAAGGTATCAGATGAACCCAAAAGATACATTAGTTGCGTAGTTGAAGTTTTTCAGTGCAGTAGGTCTGGAATTGCATAACCATGAACATCCCCATCTCAAGATGGTGTATTATACAGGGCTGTGGAGTCGACTAGTCTACTCATAACAGAATTCGGATATCAAGTCAACTCGTGGACACCGCCTCGTAACTTTACCCAGACTGTTCCTCCCAGCTGGTAGTCATAGTTGTCACACATCTATATATTGTTGTTAATGTTGTAATTGCTTGAATAGGTTTTTATTTGGTTCACCAAGATTTGCATTTAAATTCACTTATGCGATATTAAGAAAGGAAATTATTTAGTTTCAAAAATACAGTTGAGATAAAAGGAGGCATTTGGCAACTGCGAGTGGGATGGTTCCCGGTGTAAGGCTTGACCGGCCGCGCTGACTCAGTTCCTGGGAGTGCTCAATGTGGGAGGTGTGTGTGTGTGTAGGCGCTTAGAAAAAATTATGCAGTTTTAATGTTTTCGTTTATATTGTATTTGAAAGTGTATGATTTCATGACTGTTTACTTCTGCATTCGTTAATATAATACTTATTGATAAATCCAGTAAAAATATAGATTACGGTGTACGAGTTGCGTCAAACTTAAGTGATTTGAAATGTGTTCCGATGGGTATATTTGTGAGTACCACCTTCACTAGAAACAATGTGCGAATCGCACCAGCATAGCTGACCACCGTGTGTGTGTGCTCAGGTTTGAGGCTAGACTCCAGGTCTGGATGATGGACAGGCAAACACAAGCCAGGCCGGGCTGGAGGAGGCACGCCAAGGTGAGGCAAGACGCCAAAGTGGACACTTAATTGTGTGAGGAAGGCATAGATAAGGGCGAATTGATCTCTAATTCATTATCAGAGGTGAGAGTTTAAGGGGAAGGGGGATAGGAGTTCGATGTGGTGGGAGGAGAAAGTTGAATGAAAGCGAGGCCTGGTTCAGTGGGGAGGTGGACCTTTTAAGGAGTGTGGGGGATTTCCTTAATAATGAAGGGCTCTTCTTTCGAGGACTTGGAGCTGTGCTCATCCTCCACATCAAATATGATTACCACCCATCTCCCCCAAGCACAGTATGACTCAGGGATTTAATAATCATTTGGGCCGGATGAAGCAACGTGAGTATGTATAAAACAAAACACTTGCCACCCAAGGATGAGGTTACGACTGAAGGTGCGACTGTGATGGCTACTAAAGGCAGACCTGGCTTAAATGTTTAATGACCCGTGAATGTGTTAGTAAAGTAACGACTCGTGAATGTGTTAGTAAAGTAACGACTCGTGAATGTGTTAGTAAAGTAACGACTCGTGAATGTGTTAGTAAAGTAACGACTCGTGAATGTGTTAGTAAAGTAACGACTCGTGAATGTGTTAGTAAAGTAACGACTCGTGAATGTGTTAGTAAAGTAACGACTCGTGAATGTGTTAGTAAAGTAACGACTCGTGAATGTGTTAGTAAAGTAACGACTCGTGAATGTGTTAGTAAAGTAACGACTCGTGAATGTGTTAGTAAAGTAACGACTCGTGAATGTGTTAGTAAAGTAACGACTCGTGAATGTGTTAGTAAAGTAACGACTCGTGAATGTGTTAGTAAAGTAACGACTCGTGAATGTGTTAGTAAAGTAACGACTCGTGAATGTGTTAGTAAAGTAACGACTCGTGAATGTGTTAGTAAAGTAACGACTCGTGAATGTGTTAGTAAAGTAACGACTCGTGAATGTGTTAGTAAAGTAACGACTCGTGAATGTGTTAGTAAAGTAACGACTCGTGAATGTGTTAGTAAAGTAACGACTCGTGAATGTGTTAGTAAAGTAACGACTCGTGAATGTGTTAGTAAAGTAACGACTCGTGAATGTGTTAGTAAAGTAACGACTCGTGAATGTGTTAGTAAAGTAACGACTCGTGAATGTGTTAGTAAAGTAACGACTCGTGAATGTGTTAGTAAAGTAACGACTCGTGAATGTGTTAGTAAAGTAACGACTCGTGAATGTGTTAGTAAAGTAACGACTCGTGAATGTGTTAGTAAAGTAACGACTCGTGAATGTGTTACTAAAGTAACGACTCGTGAATGTGTTAGTAAAGTAACGACTCGTGAATGTGTTACTAAAGTAACGACTCGTGAATGTGTTACTAAAGTAACGACTCGTGAATGTGTTACTAAAGTAACGACTCGTGAATGTGTTACTAAAGTAACGACTCGTGAATGTGTTACTAAAGTAACGACTCGTGAATGTGTTACTAAAGTAACGACTCGTGAATGTGTTACTAAAGTAACGACTCGTGAATGTGTTACTAAAGTAACGACTCGTGAATGTGTTACTAAAGTAACGACTCGTGAATGTGTTACTAAAGTAACGACTCGTGAATGTGTTACTAAAGTAACGACTCGTGAATGTGTTACTAAAGTAACGACTCGTGAATGTGTTACTAAAGTAACGACTCGTGAATGTGTTACTAAAGTAACGACTCGCGAATGTGTTAGTAAAGTAACGACTCGCGAATGTGTTAGTAAAGTAACGACTCGCGAATGTGTTAGTAAAGTAACGACTCGCGAATGTGTTAGTAAAGTAACGACTCGCGAATGTGTTACTAAAGTAACGACTCGCGAATGTGTTACTAAAGTAACGACTCGTGAATGTGTTACTAAAGTAACGACTCGTGAATGTGTTAGTAAAGTAACGACTCGTGAATGTGTTAGTAAAGTAACGACTCGTGAATGTGTTAGTAAAGTAACGACTCGTGAATGTGTTACTAAAGTAACGACTCGTGAATGTGTTACTAAAGTAACGACTCGTGAATGTGTTAGCTAAAGTAACGACTCGTGAATGTGTTACTAAAGTAACGACTCGTGAATGTGTTACTAAAGTAACGACTCGTGAATGTGTTACTAAAGTAACGACTCGTGAATGTGTTACTAAAGTAACGACTCGTGAATGTGTTACTAAAGTAACGACTCGTGAATGTGTTACTAAAGTAACGACTCGTGAATGTGTTACTAAAGTAACGACTCGTGAATGTGTTACTAAAGTAACGACTCGTGAATGTGTTACTAAAGTAACGACTCGTGAATGTGTTACTAAAGTAACGACTCGTGAATGTGTTACTAAAGTAACGACTCGTGAATGTGTTACTAAAGTAACGACTCGTGAATGTGTTACTAAAGTAACGACTCGTGAATGTGTTAGTAAAGTAACGACTCGTGAATGTGTTAGTAAAGTAACGACTCGCGAATGTGTTAGTAAAGTAACGACTCGCGAATGTGTTAGTAAAGTAACGACTCGCGAATGTGTTAGTAAAGTAACGACTCGCGAATGTGTTAGTAAAGTAACGACTCGCGAATGTGTTAGTAAAGTAACGACTCGCGAATGTGTTAGTAAAGTAACGACTCGTGAATGTGTTAGTAAAGTAACGACTCGTGAATGTGTTAGTAAAGTAACGACTCGTGAATGTGTTAGTAAAGTAACGACTCGTGAATGTGTTAGTAAAGTAACGACTCGTGAATGTGTTAGTAAAGTAACGACTCGTGAATGTGTTAGTAAAGTAACGACTCGTGAATGTGTTAGTAAAGTAACGACTCGTGAATGTGTTAGTAAAGTAACGACTCGTGAATGTGTTAGTAAAGTAACGACTCGTGAATGTGTTAGTAAAGTAACGACTCGTGAATGTGTTAGTAAAGTAACGACTCGTGAATGTGTAGTAAAGTAACGACTCGTGAATGTGTTAGTAAAGTAACGACTCGTGAATGTGTTAGTAAAGTAACGACTCGTGAATGTGTTAGTAATAACGACTCGTGAATGTGTTAGTAAAGTAACGACTCGTGAATGTGTTAGTAAAGTAACGACTCGTGAATGTGTTAGTAAAGTAACGACTCGTGAATGTGTTAGTAAAGTAACGACTCGTGAATGTGTTACTAAATTAATGACGTGACGAATGTGTTACAATAATAAAGGGACAACTGGAAGAGAAAGAGTAGAGAGATAGGAAGGTAGGAAGAAGAAAATATAAAAATGATCGCTCATTGGCCTATACTAGGCGGCAGGTCCTATTATCCCACACTAACTCGGCTGGTCCTCGAGTTCCCCAATAACTCGGCTGGTCCTCGAGTTCCCCAATAACTCGGCTGGTCCTCGAGTTCCCCAATAACTCGGCTGGTCCTCGAGTTCCCCAATAACTCGGCTGGTCCTCGAGTTCCCCAATAACTCGGCTGGTCCTCGAGTTCCCTAATAACTCGGCTGGTCCTCGAGTTCCCCAATAACTCGGCTGGTCCTCGAGTCTCCCCACTAACGAGGCTGGTCCTCGAGTCTCCCCACTAACGAGGCTGGTCCTCGAGTCTCCCCACTAACGAGGCTGGTCCTCGAGTCTCCCCACTAACGAGGCTGGTCCTCGAGTCTCCCCACTAACGAGGCTGGTCCTCGAGTCTCCCCACTAACGAGGCTGGTCCTCGAGTCTCCCCACTAACGAGGCTGGTCCTCAAGTTCCCCAATAACTCTGCTGGTCCTCGAGTTCCCCAATAACTCGGCTGGTCCTCGAGTCTCCCCACTAACGAGGCTGGTCCTCGAGTCTCCCTACTAACGAGGCTGGTCCTCGAGTCTCCCCACTAACGAGGCTGGTCCTCGAGTCTCCCCACTAACGAGGCTGGTCCTCGAGTCTCCCCACTAACGAGGCTGGTCCTCGAGTCTCCCCACTAACGAGGCTGGTCCTCGAGTCTCCCCACTAACGAGGCTGGTCCTCGAGTCTCCCCACTAACGAGGCTGGTCCTCGAGTCTCCCCACTAACGAGGCTGGTCCTCGAGTCTCCCCACTAACGAGGCTGGTCCTCGTAGTCTCCCCACTAACGAGGCTGGTCCTCGAGTCTCCCCACTAACGAGGCTGGTCCTCGAGTCTCCCCACTAACGAGGCTGGTCCTCAAGTTCCCCAATAACTCGGCTAGTCCACGAGTTCCCCAGTAACTCGGCTGGTTCTCCAGTTCCCCACTAACGAGGCTGGTCCTCTACTTCCCCCATTAACAAGGCTGGTCCTGCTGTCCCCCCACTAACGAGGCTGGTCCTGCTGTCCCCCCACTAACGAGACTGGTCCTCTAGTTACCCCATTAACAAGGCTGGTCCTACTTGATTCAAGGAATCGGAGTTACCATGCATTTACTTAGATCAAATCTACCTCAGACACTATATGATCCTTACTGGTTTAGCGCTTCCCCGCGATTTTAATGAAACTGGGGTGTAGATTTGGAGCTTCCGTCTCGTGTTCATGAAGAGGTTCTCGTCTCAGGCCGGGTGTGGAGGCGTTGACCATCCTTCAGGTATATTTTGGGTTGCAGTTTTTTATTTTTTTTGTCCCTCTTGTAATATGGAAAGCAAAGCTGCTCTGCCTTATGTAATTGAGGACTCAGCAATGACAGGTTGGTATACCTGTAACCGGTTTCCAATTCATTCAAATGAGGACATTAGAGCACTCCAGGATGATGCAGTGGTCGGAGAAGTGGCAGATGCAGTTTAATATAGACAAATGCAAAGTTCTAAATGTTGGACAGGAAAATAACCATGCCACATATAAACTAAATAATGTGGATCTTAATATTACGGATT
Source organism: Cherax destructor (assembly GCA_009830355.1). Classification (NCBI taxonomy): domain Eukaryota; kingdom Metazoa; phylum Arthropoda; class Malacostraca; order Decapoda; family Parastacidae; genus Cherax; species Cherax destructor. Next base: position 45,058 of record WNWK01013304.1, read on the forward strand.
GCGAAAAGGATTTAGGAGTTCTGGTTAGCAGTAATCTGAAACCAAGACAACAGTGCATAAGTGTTCGCAATAGAGCTAACAAAATCCTTGGCTTCATATCAAGAAGTATAAATAATAGAAGTCCGCAGGTTGTTCTTCAACTCTGTATATCTTTGGTTAGGCCTCATTTAGATTATGTTGCACAGTTTTGGTCACCGTATTACAGAATTGGATATAAATGCTCTGGAAAACGTACAAAGGAGGATGACAAAGTTGATCCCATGTATCAGAAATCTTCCCTATGAGGATAGACTGAGGGCCCTGAATCTGCACTCTCTAGAAAGACGTAGAATTAGGGGGATATGATTGAGGTGTATAAATGGAAAACAGGAAAGCACTGGTTTGGTAATAGAGTTGTGGATGAGTGGAACAAACTCCCGAGTACCGTCATAGAAGCTAAGACATTGTGTAGTTTTAAAAATATGTTGGATAAATACATGAGTGGGTGTGGGTGGGTGTGAATTGAACTTGACTAGCTTGTGATACTAGGTCAAATGCCGTGCTCCTCCCTTAAGTGAATGTGACTGACCTGAACAGGTCAAGGGATTGGCTTAAGTCGGTGGGAGAATTGGACCTGCCTCGCATTGGCCAGTAGGCCTGCTGCAGTGTTATGTTATGTTTGTTCTCGCGCAATACGGCCCGGGGACAGGCTTTTCTGTTTATTGCCTGGTCAGCTGTTGCTGTTGGCGGCATGTTGGACCCACATATTCATCACAGACTGGTTGATCTGGCACGTTTAACTTTGGGACCTCGTTTTATTTATAGCATAACGACTGGCAAAGGAAGATAAATGGGAGGTCTGGGTTGGAGAGTTGCTTGAATAAATGGGACGTCGGGGTATGGGGGTTGTTGAATGAAGGTGACGTCGGGGTATGGAGGTTGTTGAATGAAGGGGACGTCGGGGTATGGGGGTTGTTGAATGAAGGGGACGTCGGGGTATGGGGGTTGTTGAATTAATGGGACATCTAGGACAGAAAGTTTGTGGTGTGCATAGCAACACCGAGGCACAGACAAAACAAAATACAGTGGAACCTCTGGTCACGACCATAATTCGTTCCAAAACTCTGGTCGTGACCCTGACCTAATTTCCCCATTAGAGTGTATGTAAATACGATTAATCCGTTCCAGACCCCTACGAATTGTATGGATTTTTTTTTTTAAGATTTTTTAAGTACAAAAATAGTTAATTATACAGTAGAATGCACAGTGTAATAGTAAATTAAATACAAAAACCTTGAATAACACTGAGAAAACCTTGAACAATAGAGAAAACTAACATTGCACGAGTGCTTGGAGTTTTAAGGGGCGTCTAATGGCTGAGCAGTGAACTCCATTATTTATCATCCGGTTTCTTTCATTTTTGGTGTACGTTAAGAAGCATCTTTCCATCATACATTGACCAAGTTTCAATAAGATAGCCCAACAAATAACAGAAAAAAAATATTTAGCAAAAATTATATATGGCAAGCCCTAGTCGGGTACTGGCACTGCGAGAAGCTGTTTCGGCACTACTTGCTGATAAAGCATTGCTAATCCGAATATATCACGCTCGTAATTACAGGAAGTGGGGAAAATTGGCGCGTGTGAAAAAAAAAATGGCATGGAATGTGAAAATTGGCGTGGCAATGTTTGTTCGCCACCCGATTGTGTGTTCGTGATCGGATGCAAAAATTTGGCGAATATTTTGGTAGTGAACCGATTTGTTCGTGTTCGAAAGCGTTCGTGACAGAGGTTCCACTATACTTGCTTCATTTAGTAGTAGTAAAAGTACTTGAAGTGCAGAACTTGTATTGGTGTAATTATACGATTTTTTTCAAATCTCCCATTACATTTGAGTTATCAGTTGTATTGGTGGAAAATCTAATGTCTAGTATGAATCTGTCGTAACCCCTAAACCATACATCACATATGAACCCACATGGACACAGTAAAACTCTCTAGATTCCAAGCATGTTTAAAATTTGAATCTTTTAGTCAAATATTTTCAAGGAAGCTGAAGAGGACCTCTGAGAGAAAGAAATATACGGTACTCCTGTGAACATCTGTCTCCAGAAGGTTTGTTGGTATCATTTACAAGTGTTCATTTCCAAAATATCTTTGGAAATTCATTGCATGTGGCAGGATTTGATGAAATAACTATCACATTAGTTCGCTGCTCCAGGGTATGGGTTACAGCGCTTATCTTCGGCTAGTCACCCATACTTATCTGGGGTCTGGCAGTGTATGCTGGCTCATATCCTCTTGTGGACTGAAAGTTAATGTTTGTAAATAATTTCGCCCGTTTGCGAATTGTTAAAACAAACGAACACACGGACACAAACACACGACGCACGGACACAAACACACGACGCACGGACACAAACACACGACGCACGGACACAAACACACGACGCACGGACACAAACACACGACGCACGGACACAAACACACGACGCACGGACACAAACACACGACGCACGGACACAAACACACGACGCACGGACACAAACACACGACGCACGGACACAAACACACACGCACGGACACAAACACACGACGCACGGACACAAACAAAAACACCACGGACACAACACACGACACACGGACACAAACACACGACACACGGACACAACGGACACACACGACACACGGACACAACACACGACACACGGACACAAACACACGACACACGGACACAAACACACGACACACGGACACAAACACACGACACACGGACACACAGACACACGACACGACACACGGACACGACACAAACACACGACACACGGACACGACACACGGACACGACACGGACACGAACACGACACACACGGACACGACACACGGACACGACACACGGACACGACACACGGACACGACACACGGACACGACACACGGACACGACACACGGACACGACACACGGACACGACACACGGACACGACACACGGACACGACACACGGACACGACACACGGACACGACACACGGACACGACACACGGACACGACACACACACACGACACACACACACGACACACACACACGACACACACACACACACACACACACACACCACACACACACACACACACACGACACACACACACACACACACACACACACACACACACACACACACACACACACACACACACACACACAACACACGACACACACACACGACACACACACACACACACACACACACACACACACAACACACACACACACACACACACACACACACACACACACGACACACACACACACACACACACACACACACACACACACACACGACACACACACACACACGACACACACACACACACACACACACACACACACACAACACACACACACACAACGACACACACACACACACACACACACACACACACGACACACACACACACACACACACACACACGACACACACACACACACACACGACACACACACACACACACACACACACACACACACGACACACACACACACGACACACACACAACACACACACACGACACACACACACACGACACACACACACACGACACACACACACACACACACACACACACACACACACACACACGACACACACACACGACACACACACACGACACACACAACACACACGACACACACACACGACACACACACACGACACACACACACGACACACACACCACACACACACACGACACACGGACACAAACACACGACACACACATACACATACACACACACATACACATACACACATACACACACATACACACACACACATACACACACACACATACACCTTTGATATACATTTGAAGAGTTTCGAGAGTATCTACTCTCTGAGCCCGGCCATGGGCCAGGCTCGTCTGGTGCTTGCCTGGTCAACCAGGCTGTTGCTGCTGGAGGCCCGCTGCCCCACATATCCATCACAGCCTGGTTGATCTGGCACCTGGTGAAGATATTTGTCCAGTTTCCTCTTGAAGGCTTCTACACTGGTTCCAGCCGTGTTTCGGATATCTTCTGGTAAGATGTTGAATAGTCTGGGACCCCGGATGTTAATACAGTGCTCCCGTATTGTCCCCACCGCACCCCTGCTCCTCACTGGGTTTATTTTACACTTTCTCCCATATATCTCACTCCAGTATGTTGTTATGGCAGTGTGCAGATTTGGGACCAGGCCCTCAAGTACTTTCCATGTATATATTATCATGTATTCTCTCTCCTCCGCTCCAATGAGTACATGTTCAAGACTTGAAGGCGTTCCCAATAATTTAGATGTTTCAATGGCTCAATGTGAGCCGTAAACGATCTCTGGATTTGTTCCAGCTCTGCTATTTCTCCTGCCCTGAACGGGGCCGTCAGCACTGAGCAGTATTCTAAGTGAGGGAGCACTAGCGATTTGAATAGTGTCACCATCGGCATTATTTCCTTGTTTTGAAAGTTCTCAATACCCACCCCGTCATCTTCCTGGCTGTTGTGATCTTTGTCTTGTTATGGTCTTTAAACGACAGATCAGCAGACATAATTATTCCCAAGTCCTTTACGTGTTCCTTTCGTTCTATGTGGTGACCCTCTTGCGTTTTGTATATAGTGTTCCTTTTGAGTTCTTCATTTTTTCCATACCTAAGCAGCTGAAACTTATCACCATTGAACGTCATGTTGTTCTCCACTGCCCATTGGAAGACCCTGCTTATGTCCTCCTGTAATTTTTCAGTGTCCTCTACCGTAGTGACTTTCATGCTTATTTTAGTGTCATCTGCAAATGATGATACAAAAGTGTGCTGGGTGTTTTTATCTATGTCTGCTATGAGGATGAGAAACAGCAGAGGTGCCAGGACAGTGCCTTGGGGCACTGAGCTTTTGACCTCGCTGATGCTGGATCTTGCCCTGTTCACTACTACTTTTTGTGTTCTTTGTGTTAGGAACTCAAAAATCCATCTGCCTACCTTCCCCGTAATGCCTATGGCCCTCATTTTGTGCGCTATCACTCCATGATCGCATTTGTCAAACGCCTTTGCAAAATCTGTGTAAATCACATCTGCGTTTTGGTCGTCCTCCAATGCCTCCGTAATTCTGTCATAATGGTTCAGCAGCTGTGACAGGCATGATCGACCCGCTCTAAAGCCATGCTGGTTCGGGTTATGTTGGTTGTGCTGGTCCATGAACTTTGTAATCTGCCGTACACACACACATACACACACACATACACACACACACACACACACATACACACACACCCACACACATACACACACACACACACACACACACACACACACACACACACACACACGACACATGTGAACGAGTGGCTTCATTAGGACTGATTTAGTCACTCTTGGTGAAATGTTTGCTTTTAAAGAATATCCAAAACTGTTCACATGTGTGCTTTTCCATAGTTTATCGATAACACCATACCATTTACAGTCAGAAATAGGTTATGTTTATGATGTGTCGGATCAGACAGGTTGTGATGGTATCAGTCAAGCTGTATCAGGGAAAACCAGGGACCTCTAGCCAGTCACATATACATCATCTGTCTGTCATGTATCAGCTCATTGCTGTATACTTGTTTTCATGAGTTATATAGAAGGACGAAGAACACAGTAAAACAGGTAAGAGGAATTGATTAATGTGATCCGTGGTACAAGATGGAGGACAGGAGGGGGGGGGGCGTGTTGGCTGGATGGATCATACGTCACATGTGATCAGCAGGAATCTTTATTACCACTGATGGACATGTTTGAGGCAGTTGTGTGGCGCCAGGTGCACGGTACTAGTTAGGAAAGTTGGCTCCACTCCACCCACTGCCTTACATCAACACTTAACATTATTTATAACAAAACACACGAGTTAATTTTTAACTTGTAATGGTCATAAATGGATATTTATAATAAATGGGTGAATCGTATTGTTTGGCTTAGGCGTTTCTGTTCTGGCAGGTTGTTGAAATGAAACCAGTATTATGGGAGTGCAACATCATTAGCAAGTGTTGCCCTTGAGTGAAGTCCGCGACGGCCTCGCAATTGTGATGGGCCTCTTCATAAATAAGCTCTTCTGACGTGATCATGCTCACTGGCCTTGCCAAGCAAAGCGTCAGTGTAGGGGACCCACTCGTCATATTCTGGTATGGCGGGGTCGTCAGGCTCATGTAATTGTCAATATTAAGCAGTGCAATACTTGCGAAGGACAGTGAAAAGTTGACTGTTTACTGCAGAGTATTTACTCTAAAGAGTAGACCCGTTCGTGGACCCGCGTCCATTGAGGAGATATACTGAAAGGCATCTAATTTTTTTCTAGATATTTGTTAACATTTTTTTGTGATGAGTTTGGGGAAGGGAGTTGCTTCATTCTGAAACATGGCATTAGTGAACAAGCACGTGTGTATCTTTTATCAGCAAGTCAGGAGTGGTTAAGGTTAGAAAGGTATGAGTGGTGGAGTGATGCAGGGTTGCTGGGGGTAGCAGGTGTGTTGGAGAGGGTACAAGTACTGCCAGGGAAGCAGGTGAGGGAGAGGAGTGCAGGTGTTAGCTGCTTGTGGTCGTTGCACTGACCGCCTCCGGCAACTTAAATTAGTCGAGCCTAGCGACCATAGACGGCAATTCACTGTTATTCTGATCCTGGCGTCAAGTGCATGTCTTTTGCCTATATTTTTTTTAGCAACTGATGATTATAACGTTTTGTGCAGCCACAGTAACGACTGTGGTTCCGGGATCATCGCCCCGCGGCCTGTTCTCGGAGGATTGGTTTGGCCAGTCAGGCTGTTAGAGGTTGTTTTGGTGTGGTTAAGTTACACACCCCTACTGATCATCAACAATGTGGGTAAGGTGTTAAGCTCTCCCTTGAAAACAGTTAAGAGAATTTGTGGGATAAAGACGCTTGTTCAACACTTGGAGTAATTTATTAGGAGACGTTTTACACACACGGCTTTTCATTGGAATGAAAATGTCCCCAAGAGGGCGAAACTTCTAATAAAATGTCCTGCGAAACTTCTAATAAAATGTCCTGCGAAACTTCTAATAAAATGTCCTGCGAAACTTCTAATAAAATGTCCTGCGAAACTTCTAATAAAATGTCCTGCGAAACTTCTAATAAAATGTCCTGCGAAACTTCTAATAAAATGTCCTGCGAAACTTCTAATAAAATGTCCTGCGAAACTTCTAATAAAATGTCCTGCGAAACTTCTAATAAAATGTCCTGCGAAACTTCTAATAAAATGTCCTGCGAAACTTCTAATAAAATGTCCTGCGAAACTTCTAATAAAATGTCCTGCGAAACTTCTAATAAAATGTCCTGCAAACTTCTAATAAAATGTCCTGCGAAACTTCTAATAAAATGTCCTGCGAAACTTCTAATAAAATGTCCTGCGAAACTTCTAATAAAATGTCCTGCGAAACTTCTAATAAAATGTCCTGCGAAGCTTCTAATAAAATGTCCTGCGAAGCTTCTAATAAAATGTCCTGCGAAACTTCTAATAAAATGTCCTGCGAAACTTCTAATAAAATGTCCTGCGAAACTTCTAATAAAATGTCCTGCGAAACTTCTAATAAAATGTCCTGCAAACTTCTAATAAAATGTCCTCGAAACTTCTAATAAAATGTCCTGCGAAACTTCTAATAAAATGTCCTGCGAAACTTCTAATAAAATGTCCTGCGAAACTTCTAATAAAATGTCCTGCGAAACTTCTAATAAAATGTCCTGCGAAACTTCTAATAAAATGTCCTGCGAAACTTCTAATAAAATGTCCTAAGTGTTGCATGCAAGTCTCTCTTTCAACGGTTCTGATGAGTTTTGTACGGGTCGAAAAATTCTTTAGTCTTTCTATAGGTGAAATTCTGTCCTCGTGGAAAATTGTTCTTTACTGTTTCTAGATCTATCAGTAGATCTACCACTCATTATAACATGAACGTAGATAAGTACGTTTATGGAGCATCTTGCAAAGGGAACAACCTGGCTGACAGTAGCCAGGCTTAAGTTTCGTTACAAGTACTTTTGGTAGTTTGGCAGACACAGATGATCAGACGTAAGGCAAAGTATGTGGTCAGCCCAGTGGTCTTTATCTTGAACACTGTACTTAATTGTCCACTTAGTGAGGAATATAGAAATAGTATAATAACCTGTGTGGTATGTCAGGGTATCTTATTAATGAAAATAAGATATCAGACATAAGCAAGATATCAGACATGTTGCAAGCAAATTTATTAAATTTGCTTGCAACAGATCAGTCAACTGTAGATATAAATCCAGAGGTACTACTGTTAACCCCTTTTGGGGGGCCTAGTTCCTAGGCCTTTTGTGTTCACTATGGTCTTGCGCTACCGTCCGCATAATAAAGTAGCCGCTTCGGCGGCAAGATCTAAGCTACGCTTCCCTGTTGCCTTTGGTGGGGAGGGGGTTAGTTTTGTAATAAATGCGGTACTTGCAAGCCTTCGTGCACATTGTTAGCTGAGTTACAATCATCAGCACTAGTTTTACCATTAAACAAGGCTTCGTATGGAAACGTGGCTTCAGATACCATGTTTCGTCAATCGGAGCTGTGGCATGCTTGGTGCGGGGAGGGGAATGCTGAGTAGTGATATTGGAGGTCTTCACGGTTAGAACCGCTATTCGTAGTATCTTGCCTCTCTTGGAAGTGTGCGAGTTTCTTTTAGGTCTTCTTGGTGACACGGACACTAAAGTGTTGATCTGACGATTTAATGCTTCAAGTTTTGCTTTGTGTTTGTGGGCGAGCGAAGGTTATGTTGCAAGCGGTGGTAACATTTGAGTTCAGAGAAGCAGACAAAGGGTGGTCATGCGCTGGTGAAGAGACGGGCGTCAGCAGCAACAGTGTGGCTGCTCCGCCCTTCCTTCCCGCTTCCTACACTCATGCACCAGCAGGAGCAGCAGGAAGCAGCTCGTTTTTCTTAGGCGGAGATAACCCTCCGCACTTCTTATACTTATGTCTGGTTTCCATGGTTCTACCCACGCAACCCAGAATGAGGCCATAGTTCCTTGTTAGCTGCTTGGTCAACCAGGCTGTTGGTGGTAGTAGACCACAGACCTACATAGCCATCACAGCCTGGCTCATCTGGCACTTGTTTCAGGAAGTGGTGTAGCTTACTCTTGATTATTAAAATCTTTATTTCGGCAACGTTTCTTATATCTGCTGGTAACAAGTTGAATCTTGATTCACGTATGTTGACACTACTGGATTATTTTCCACTGTCTCCCGTATCTGTCTGCTAAATTATGGTAGTGGACGGATTGGTGACCTGGCCCTCAACAATTTCTTTGAATTCTCAGTTCTAATGAGTATATTCAAAGTGCTCTTAGGTGTTACCAATTATTAAATGTTTTATTGATTATGTTCTGAAGTAAACGGTCTCTAAATTTACTAGTGATGAAATTGTTCCTGCCTTGAATGGAACTGGGAGCACAAAATATCCCAAACGTGCACAGTTGATTTGAAAAGTGCAGTTACTATCGTGACTTCTTGTTTTGAGAGTTCTCATAATACACCCTATAATTTTCCTGCTTTCACCATTTGCCTTTTAGTGTCTAAACGAATATTTAAAAGCCAAAGATATTATTATGTCTCTGGCTTTTAAATATTCCTTTCGTTCTATTAGATTGTCATTTTTTTTTTGTATCCTGTATTTTCTTTTTCTTTGGTCCGGGGAGGGGGGAGCGGTCTTCATTATTTCCGTATCTAAACAGTTGAAATTTATCACCACAGAATATAGTGTTATTTTTTTCTTTGCCCATTGGAAGACTGTGGCTTGTACTAGGGTGTATGGTAGTCGGTGCTTCTTGTGCAATTCACTGATAGTTGTGGTAACGTGAACACAGATCATGGCAGCAGGTGGGTGGTGTCCAGTGAGCGGATGAGCGCTCCGCCCACCTTGCTTCTGCCACTCAGCAATGGATACTAGCGAAGCTCCCTCACCAGTGGAAGTCTTTCAAGGTTATAGGTGGTGGTATCGACTATCCTACTTAATCCTGGTCAGCTCAACATTAAAGGTTTGAGACGTCTTGACACGATGGAGAGCAAATGGTACAAAATACCGACAAGATGAATGAAGATACAAATGCAGTATAATGCGATCCTTTCTCGACAACGTTTCACCCACTCATTGGGCTTTTTCAAGTCGAAAAAACCCCACTGCGTAGCATTTTTCGTCTAGCGCTAGCATAAGTTGTAGTCCATTGATCTTGAACAGTTTTATCCATAGATTGTATTTGACACGTTTTATTAAGATTGGGAATGAATTTATTGATTTTTATTTGCAATTTTTTGAGTCGTAATCGCTTGTTTTCTGATCAGCTTTTAAAATATTTGACTTCAGTTATATTCAGCATTCCCATTATTTAATGTAGGTTGAGGCAAAATATACGATTTTATAATGTTTTTGAGGGCGGCTGAGTATCGTTACTTCCGGGCCTCCACCTGGAGGCTGACATTCCGGCTTAACTTGAAACACTTTGTCCTTTGCTTTATTGGGCTGGGGTGAGGAAGGCTTCTGTAATACTGGTAAGGGTTCAGTGCCGAGCTGTATCATTCAAGAGGTGAATATGCTGGTGAGTGGGACTCATCTCGGAGGATGAATAATGACTTGACCCATGATATATGGGAAGAGACGAGGATCTACCTTGACAAACATAGCCATTGAGTAGTAGTTCTGTAGTTTTGTCAGCACCCAAGATTGTTTGGCTGCAGCTGGTCGCTACAACTCTCATCTTAATTAAGCTTGTTTGAGTTTTGTTAATACGAGAAAGCGGCATGCTTTTATTTTATATTTAACAGGCGCATAGTGTATGGTTACGATATTGTTAT
>WNWK01013305.1:0-12500 GCA_009830355.1 Cherax destructor
TGATGTGTGGTAACAAGTGTCACTCGTACAGTGTGACACTTAATTCTGTCCTGGGTTATTTAACCTTGTGTAATTACATTTATTTTATTAAGTGTTTGTGTGTGTAAGTGGTTTGTTATTTGGAAGGTTGGGTTGCATGCGAGAATGAGCTGTATTGCATAGTGCGCTGAAACACCTTTTCGTGCTAGCGCACAATAAATATTTAAGACTTTTTGCCATCAAGGTCTACTCCTAGCTGTTTAATGACGGTGGTTTAATTGTCAGGAAAGAACACAGTGTCTCGTGAGACTAGGTCTTAATAAGATGAGTCGTCACAGGTTAAGCATCTGCTAGCACATCTTCAACACACCCAGAGAAGACACTGCTGAGAAGAGATACATAGTCATACATAAGAACATAAGAAAGGAGGAACACTGCAGCAGGCCTGTTGGCCCATACTAGGCAGGTCCTTCACAATCCGTCCCACTAACAGAATATTTGCTCAACCCAATTTTCAATGCTACCCAAGAAATAAGCTTTGACAATTCTACCCACTCATGCGCGAGTCCCACTCAAATCCAACCCCTCTCACTCATGAATTTATCCAACCTAAATTTGAAACTACCCAAGGTCCTAGCTTCAATAACCCTACTAGGCAGACTGTTCCACTCATCAACTACCCTATTTCCAAACCAATACTTTCCTATATCCTTTCTAAATCTAAACTTATCTAACTTGAATTCATTATTGCGGGTTCTCTCTTGGAGAGATATCCTCAAGACCTTATTTATATCCCCTTTGTTAATACCCATTTTCCACTTGTATACCTCGATCATGTCTCCCCTCATTCTACGTCTTACAAGTGAATGTAATTTTAGGGTCTTCAATCTTCAATCCTCAAGACCTTATTTACATAAGAATGGAGGAACACTGCAGAAGGCCTACTGGCCCATACAAGGCAGGTCCTTATCAAAACCACCACTACCTAAGAATTTATTCCCGTACTTACGACACTAATCAAACCCAGCCCCTCCCACTCATATATTTGTCCAATCTCTTTTTAAATCCACCCAAGGTCCCAGCCTCTATCACCCCACTCGGAAGATTGTTCCACGCATCTACAACTCTGTTCGAAAACCAGTACTTGCCTATGTCCTTTCTAAATCTAAATTTATCCAATTTAAATCCGTTATTTCTGGTTCTTACTTGGTTCGATATCCTCAGTATTTTATTAATATCTCCTTTGTTTATACCCATCATCCACTTGTACACCTCGATGATATCTCCCTCATTCTACGCCTCTCCAGAGAGTGGAGATTCAACGCTCTAAGTCTATCTTCATACGGGAGATTTCTTATACTGTAAATCATTTTAGTCATTCTTCTTTGTATGTTCTCCAATGAATCTATATCCATCCTGTAGTAAGGTGACCAAAACTGAGCTGCATAATCCAAATGAGGTCTCACTAGTGATGTATAGAGCTGTAAAATAACTTTTGGACTTCTGTTGCTTATACTTCTTGAAATAAATCCTAGTAATCTGTTAGCCTTATTGCGCACACTTAGGCACTGTTGTCTTGGCTTTAGATTCCTGCTTACCATGACTCCCAAGTCTTTTTCACATTCTGTATGATCAAGCTCTACTTCACCTAGTTTATAAATTCGAGGGATATTTTCATTACCAACGACTAGCACCTTACACTTGTCCACATTAAACTTCATCTGCCACTTTTCAGACCAAGACATTAATTTGTCCAAATCCTCCTGGAGTTCACTGGTATCCTGCTCAGAATGAATTATACGGCCTATTTTTGTATCATCAGCAAATTTACTCATGTCACTTGCAATTCCTTCATCAAGGTCATTTATGTAAATTATGAACAACAATGGGCCCAAAACTGATCCTTGTGGAACGCCACTAGTGACTAATCCCCATTCAGATTTGACCCCATTAATGGAAACTCTCTGCTTTCTATTGGTAAGCCATGCCTCTATCCATGCTAGAACTTTACCTCCTAGAACTTTACCTCCTATACCATGAGCTGCCACCTTTCTTAAGAGTCTCTTGTGAGGTACTCTATCGAAGGCCTTACTGAAATCCAAGTAAACTATATCATATTCTTTAAGAACATAAGAACATAAGAAAGGAGGAGCACTGCAGCAGGCCTGTTGGCCCATACTAGGCAGGTCCTTCACAATCCGTCCCACTAACAGAATATTTGCTCAACCAAATTTTCAATGCTACCCAAGAAATAAGCTTTGACAATTCTACCCACTCATGCGCGAGTCCCACTCAAATCCAACCCCTCTCACTCATGAATTTATCCAACCTAAATTTGAAACTACCCAAGGTCCTAGCTTCAATAACCCTACTAGGCAGACTGTTCCACTCATCAACTACCCTATTTCCAAACCAATACTTTCCTATATCCTTTCTAAATCTAAACTTATCTAACTTGAATCCATTATTGCGGGTTCTCTCTTGGAGAGATATCCTCAAGACCTTATTTATATCCCTTTGTTAATACCCATTTTCCACTTGTATACCTCGATCATGTCTCCCTCATTCTACGTCTTACAAGTGAATGTAATTTTAGGGTCTTCAATCTTTCTTCGTAAGGAAGATTTCTAATGCTATGTATTAATTTAGTCATTCTACGCTGAATGTTTTCTAACGAATTTATGTCCATTCTGTAATATGGAGACCAAAACTGAGCTGCGTAATCTAGGTGAGGCCTTACTAATGATGTATAAAGCTGTAATATAACCTCTGGACTTCTGTTGCTAACACTTCTTGATATAAATCCCAGTAATCTATTTGCCTTATTACGTACGCTTAGGCATTGCTGTCTTGGTTTAAGGTTGCTGCTTACCATCACCCCAAGTCCTTCTCGCAATCTGTATGGCTAAGTTCTACGTTATTTAACTTATAAGTGCTTGGGTTATGGACACTCCCGAGCTTCAGAACCTTGCATTTATCTACATTGAACTGCATCTGCCACTTTTCTGACCAGGAATTGAGTTTGTCTAAATCCTCCTGAAGTTCCGTGACATCTACGTCTGAATCGATTATCCTACCTATCTTCGTGTCATCAGCGAATTTGCTCATATCACTAGTAATTCCCTCGTCAAGGTCATTTATATATATTATAAACAACAACGGGCCTAAAACCGATCCCTGTGGAACGCCACTTGTTACAGATCCCCACTCAGATTTAACCCCATTAATGCACACCCTCTGCTTCCTATTGGTGAGCCATGACTCGATCCATGAAAACACTTTTCCTCCAATGCCGTGAGCAGCCACTTTCTTTAACAGTCTCTGATGTGGTACTCTATCAAAAGCCTTACTAAAATCCAAATAAACAATATCGAATTCTTTATCATGATCAACTGCCTCAAAAGCCTTACTGAAAAAGTTAATAAATTAGTTAGGCAGGAACGGCCCCTGGTGAATCCATGTTGAGTATCATTAATCAAATTATGCCTATCGAGATGGCTTCTTATGTTATCAGCTATAATCGACTCTAATAATTTGCCTACAATTGAAGTTAGACTTATTGGGCGGTAATTTGATGGTAACGACTTGTCCCCTGCTTTAAAAATAGGAATTACATTAGCCATCTTCCACGTATCAGACACTACACCTGTTTGAAGAGATAGGTTAAAAATGTTAGTTAAGGGTTCACAGAGTTCAATATTGCATTCCTTAAGAACCCTTGAAAAAAGCTCATCAGGGCCTGGCGATTTATTTTGCTTCAAACGGTCTATCTGTTTGATAACCATTTCGCTAGTGACTGTGATACTACATAATTTATCTTCTTCAGGCCCACTAAAATACCTAATTCTTGGGATATTATTAGTGTCTTCCTGAGTGAAAACCGAGAGAAAATAATTATTAAAAATAGAGCACATTTCATTCACTTTGTCAGTAAGATACCCATAATTATTTTTAAGGGGACCTATCTTATCTCTAACTTTGTTCTATACACCTGGAAAAAACTTTTTGGGTTAGTTTTCGAATCCCTAGCAACTTTAATTTCGTAGTCCGCTTAGCTTTTCTTATCCCCTTTTTAACGTCCCTCTTAATGTCAATATACTGATTCGTAAGATGACCCTCACCTCTTTTGATACGCCTATAAATTCCTTTCTTCTGCCCTAAAAGATATTTGAGCCTATTATTCATCCATTTTGGGTCATTTCTATTCGATCTAATTTCTTTATATGGGATAAATGTTCTTTGGGCAGCATGTATAGTGTTCAGAAAACTGTCATATTGATAGCTCTCTTCATTACCCCAGTCCACAGATGATAAGTGTTCTCTAAGTCCATTGTAATCTGCTAAGCGAAAATCTGGGACCGTTACTGAGTTATTCCTACTATGAAACTTCCATTCAATGCCAAAGGTAATTGATTTGTGGTCGCTTGCGCCGAGTTCCTCTGTAATTTCTAAATTATTAACAAGGGTTTCCTTGTTTGCCAGAACTAAGTCAAGCAGATTATTTCCCTTGTAGGTTCTGTCACAAACTGCTTCAAAAACAATCTTGAACTACTTCTAAGAAATCGTTAGATTCAAAATTCCCAGTCAAAAATTCCAATCAATTTGACTAAAGTTGAAGTCACCCAGAATAACTACGTTATCGTGCATTGTGGCCTTAACAATTTCCTCCCATAGTAGTCTCCCTTGGTCCCTATCTAAGTTTGGGGGACGGTATATCACACCTAAAATCAATTTTCATGCCCCTCTGAAAATTCTATCAGACAGACTCTGTATGTGTTAATTCAGACTTTATACCCATTTTTATACAACAATTTAAATGATCACGGACATAGAGTGCCACCCCACCCCCTTCCCGATACTTCTGTCTACTTGGAACAATTTAAAACCCTGAATGTGACATTCGGCAGGCAAGTCCCGATTTTTCATATTAAACCATGTTTCAGTTATTGCAAAAACATCAATATTACCTGTACTTGCAACTACTCTCAACTCGTCCATCTTATTCCTAGCACTACGACTATTGGTGAAATATACACTTAAGACCCTCCTTTCTCTTTACCCTTCCTGCTCATTTCTGTTTTCCATTATACCTATTCTGTCTTGTCACCTAGTGCTCATCTGCCTTTAATATCCACCTTATTCATGCCCTATTACTAGTTCCCTAGAATTTATAACATTACTACACTGGGAACTATCACTTAATTTCCCCATAACCCATACCACTAACTTTCTAGTTTAAACCCTAACAGCTCCTCTTTATCACTGTCTACTGCCTCAAATGTTTTATTGAAAAACGTCAGTAAATTTGTTAGGCAGGAACGACCTCGTGAACCCATGCTGAGATTCATTAATCAAATTATGTTCTTCAAGGTGACTTCTAATAATATCAGCTATAATTGATTCTAATAATTTGCCTACTATAGATGTGAGGCTTATTGGACGGTAATTTGATGGAATTGACTTATCCTGATTTGAATATAGGAACTACATTAGCTATCTTCCACATCTCTGGCACAACACCAGTTAGGATGGACGTATTAAACACATTCATTAATGGCTGACTAAGTTCCATCTTACATTCTTTAAGTACCCTGGAAAACAACTCGTCGGGTCCCGGGGACTTATTTTGCTTCAGTTTATCTATCTGTTTGATAACCATGTCCCTCGTGACAGTAATATTAGTTAACTTGAATTCTTCAGGAACTGAATAATTGTTAATTTCTGGAATCTCATTTACGTCTTCTTGTGTAAAGACTGACAAAAATAGTCATTAAATAGAGAACACATTTCCAGTTCGTTATCCGTCAGCTGTCCATTCCCAATTTTCAGAGGACCTACCTTTTCCCTCACCTTCGTCCTATACACTTGAAAGAACCCTTTTGGATTAGTCTTTGATTCATTAGCAACCTTAATCTCATAGTCACGTTTAGCCTTTCTAATCCCCTTTTTTACTTCTCTTTTCAATTGAACATATTGGTCAATAAGGTTAACATCTCCTCTTTTGATGCGCCTATAAATTCCTCTTTTCTCCCCTAATAGATGTTTTAGCCTCCTGTTAATCCATTTGGGATCGTTATCTTTTGACCTAAATTCTCTCTGGGGAATAAATATACTCTGTGCACGTTGTACATTATTAAGAAAAAAAATCATAAACGCAGATCCCATCGTTATCGTTAGCTAGATTACCCCAGTCGAGATTAGACAGGTGTTCTCTAAGTCCATTATAGTCAGCGGAACGAAAATCAGGAACTTTTACCGTATTATCCCTATTCTCGTACTCCCAGGTAATATTAAAAGTAATGGATTTGTGATCACTTGCGCCAAGCTCCTCAGTGATCTCCAGATTATTTACAAGGGTTTCTTTATTTGACAAGACTAGGTCGAGCAAATTATTACCTCTGGTAGGCTCCGTCACACACTGCTTCAGAAAACAGTCCTGAACTACTTCCATAAAGTCACTGGACTCCAGATTACCTGTCAAAGAAGTCAGTCAATTTGACTAAAGTTAAAATCCCCTACTATCACTACGTTATTGTGTCTAGAAGCCTAACAATTTCGTCCCAAAGAAGACTCCTCTATCGTGTTCCAAGCCTGGAGGTCGGTATATTACACCTAGAATCAGTTTTTCTTGACCCTCTAGAAACTCTACCCAAACAGATTCTGTTAATGGTCCATCTATTTTTATGCCTGTTTTTATGCAGCAATTTATATTTTCTCGTACATATAATGCAACTCCACCCCTTTCCCATTATATCTATCTACATGGAACAACTTAAACCCCTGAATATGACACTCTGCAATCATATCCCGACTCTTTATATTATACCACGTTTCAGTTATTGCAATGACATCAAAGTTCCCAGCACATGCTAGCAAACGTAATTCGTTAATTTTATTTCTGGCGCTTCGACAGTTAGTATAAAATACTTTGATATGTGTCTTCTTGTGAACCTTTTTCAGCTTTTGTTTTACACAATTTCTGTTACTATCATTACCCTGTGTTACTCGATTACTGTTATTGTTAAGATTTATGATATCAAAGCTTGAATCAATATTCTGGCCCTCATTATTTACCATTCCTAAACCCATACCTCTAACTAATCCTAGTTTAAAGCCCTAACAACATCCTCAACTGAGCTAGCAGAAATCCTACACCTTCCCTGGATAAGTGAACCCCATCCCTGGCATACATGTCATTTCGGCCATAGAAGTGGTCCCAGTTGTCAATGAATGGGACTGCATTATCCTTACAGTGTTTGTCCAGCCAGCAATTTATACCAATTGCTCTGGACAGCCATTCATTTCCAAGAGAGAACCCGCAATAATGGATTCAAATTGGATAAGTTTAGATTTAGAAAGGATATAGGAAAATATTGGTTTGGAAATAGGGTAGTTGATGAGTGGAACAGTCTGCCTAGTAGGGGCATTGAAGCTATGACCTTGGGTAGTTTCAAATTTAGGTTGGATAAATTCATGAGTGAGAGGGGGTTTGGGTTTGAGTGGGACTCGCACTTGAGTTAATAGAATCTTCAAAGCTTATTTCTTGGGTAGAATTGAAAAGTAGGTTGGGGAATTATTCTGTTAGTGGGATGGATTGTGAAGGACCTGCCTAGTATGGGCCAACAGGCCTGCTGCAGTGTTCCTCCTTTCTTATGTTCTTATGTTCTTATGTAAGGAATATTTCTAATGCTATGTATTAATTTAGTCATTCTACGCTGAATGTTTTCTAACGAATTTATGTCCATTCTGTAATATGGAGACCAGAACTGAGCTGCGTAATCTAGGTGAGGCCTTACTAATGATGTATAAAGCTGTAATATAACCTCTGGACTTCTGTTGCTAACACTTCTTGATATAAATCCCAGTAATCTATTTGCCTTATTACGTACGCTTAGGCATTGCTGTCTTGGTTTAAGGTTGCTGCTTACCATCACCCCCAAGTCCTTCTCGCAATCTGTATGGCTAAGTTCTACGTTATTTTAAATTATAAGTGCTTGGGTTATGGACACTCCCGAGCTTCAGAACCTTGCATTTATCTACATTGAACTGCATCTGCCACTTTTCTGACCACGAATTAAGTTTGTCTAAATCTTCCTGAAGTTCTATGACATCTATGTTTGAATCAATTATCCTACCTATCTTCGTGTCGTCGGCGAATTTGCTCATATCACTAGTAATTCCCTCATCAAGGTCATTGATATATATTATAAATAACAATGGGCCTAAGACTGATCCCTGTGGAACACCACTTCCCACCAACTCCATTTCCAAACAAGTTTCCAACTTTTTTTTCAAAGACCTCATTTCAGTATCCACCTCCACATCCACCACCATTAAGGACATTACCAGTAACAGACGGGAAAAGCTTCAATCCACGGCAGGGTATACACAATCCCTTGTAATGGCTGCAGCAAATTATACGTTGGCGAAACATCCAGAGACCTACAAACACGCATTTCAGAACACCAGTACGCGGGAAGACTGACACTCAAGAAATGCCTGGGGCCCCCACCAAAATTTTTACACAACCATTTAATCAACTACAGAAACGAAGACTCATCCCAAAAGAAGACAACACGCAATCCCGAAGAATCCTAGAATCATCACTCATCTGTATGTCCAACAATTTTAACCAAACAAGTTTTCACAACATAGCTGAACCTATTGCCAAGAAACTTTCTTCAACGTTCACCAAACTCAAGAATGGACTGTGAGGTCCTTTAAGTCACACTATGTTTTCACACTATTTTAAGACTCACATGCAGTTTTTCTCCCATCTGACCCAGCATTCTCCACCTGACTGTACCCTTATATAAAATCTCTATGTTGCTCATTTTCCAGGAGATTCGTCTGTGATGATAAAGCGCATCTGGGCGAAACGTTGTCAATAAAGGATCACATTATACTGCTTATGTGTTTATTTTTCCATTGTGTCGGTATTTTATACCATTTTTTTCCCCGGGGTTTTTGAAGAAAGGGGACCTTGGGTAGTTTTAAATTTGGGTTTGGGAAAAATTTCAGAGTGAAAGGGGTTGGATTTGAGTGAATTGCACATATAAATAAAATTATCGGCTTATTTTTTTGGGTAGCATTGAAAATTAGGTTGAACAAATATTCTGTTGGTGGGATGGAATGTGAAGGACCTGCCTAGAATGGGCCAACAGGCCTGCTGCAGTGTTCTTTTTTTATGTTCTTCCCGGGTTTTGGGACGCAATAAACTTCATCGCATATTTTACAAGGAATTTTATAAAACCCCGCAGAAAGATCCCCCGGGGAGGCCTGGTCATGGACGGACCTCATGTGCTGATCCCGGGAAATGCCTCCAGGTAGACTCCAGATAGGGTTCTGGCAGCCCCAGTAGGACACAGTGCTTGTCTGTAGAGGAACTTTAGTCTGGGATTCATTTTTTTTTCTACAATTTTTCCTTGTCAATTTCCCCACATGCCCTTTAATCAAAGGATCCCAGATATTTCACTCGAGTAACTTGGGAAATGATGGGTTCCCTATTACTCGCACATTAAATTTTTACCCTTTTCAGTTTATTTTTCGTGGCAAAGAGTATGTAACGTTACAGCACGAGGTGTAAGATAAAAAGTTTTCACAAACCATTTCAGACCTAATTTAGGGGGATGGTTAGCTAACTATGGGCCTTTTTCCCGACACTAACAAACATGTCATCTGCATACATCTTCCAACTGAGATTATGTCATTCACATAACAAGAAAATAAGGGATCCAGAATACTATCATGGGAACCCTCATGTTACCGGGGAATGGTTTTGATTGGTTTTTTGGGTTTTTGACAATTTTTCCGATTTGGTAACTTAAACCAGCTACAGAACCCATACTGGGGTAGCTTGTAGTTTTTAAAAATATAAAAGATTGGGCCAATCGAAGGCTTTTTTTCCCAAAACTAAAGTCACCTTTTTCCTAATGAGATTTTCTAGTGGCATTTCAGTTCTCAAGGGGTCTATCAGATTAATTAGAGAGGGTTTTGGAGAGTAAGATTTTTGAAAGCCAACTGGTAAGTATGGAAAAGTTTTTTATTAAGATCTTAACTTTTTGACAACAACCCCCTTTCACAATTTTTGGGCATCACACTGAGTATACTAACAGGCCTATAGATTGGGCGACCCACTATTTTTCGATGCAATGATAAAGGGGTGAATGCCTATCAACAGCCAGACAGCCGGGGGACACGTTTGAAATATATGTAAATCCAACCCCACCCCAGAACTAACACCAAGACAACATTTTATACCCCTCTAAATAAAAGGGGGGAAAAGGGAAAACATTTTTTCATTGGACAGGGGCGGGCTTTAGTCCGGAGAAGGAAAACGGCCCTTGGGAGGAATGTTGCAGTTTTGAGCAAAAAATCTCGCAGTGATGGAGTGAATGATGGTGAATGAATAAAATTGAAGCCACCCCGCCTTTGGGGGGAAAACCCTTTTTCAAAAAAAATTAATAATAATAAACGATAAATTCAAAGAATTATGTGGATTAAAATAAGGGTCGGATAAAAAGGGTATAATAAAAGTGTATGCACCTGGAGAACAGGAGTGTACAGGGGTTTAGTTTAATATCTTTATTATGCACACCATACCCATCCTGTGAGCGGTAGTCAATAGATTGAGGTAGCCGGGTCCAGAGACTGGACCCCAAAGTTTTGATAGCTGAACAAAATTTTAAAAAACTCAAAGTTTTTAAAAGGGCATTACCTTGAAACTTGTGAGTAAATTGTAAGTAAATTCATTTTCTTTGTTTAAAATTTCAAAAATAAAGTAATGAGCAACCCCTAGTCTACACCCGGTCTCAACTGTAAGAGTTATTGGTGCAAAGATTAATTTTTAGATCACACACACACACACACACACACACACACACACACACACACACACACACACACACACACACACACACACACACACACACACACACACACAAAAAACACACATACTAGACGAGTCAAAGGGATGTTGGGAAGTATTTCTTCAGTCATAGAGTTCTCAGGAAGTGGAATAGTCTAGCAAGTAAGTAGTGAGGCAGAACCATACATAGCTTTAAGTGTACAGGAGTTTTTGTTGGAGTGTGTAGGAACTTTTGACTCAAGTGAGAGAGTAATTGTAGGGGACCTAAATGCTAAAGTAGGAGAAACATTTGAGAGGTGTGGTAGGTAAGTTTTGGGTACCAGGTGTAAATGATAATGGGAGCCCTTTGATTGAACTTTGTATAGAAAGGGGTTTGGTTATAGGTAATACATATTTGAAGAAAAAGAGGATAAATAAGTATACACGATATGATGTATTTTGTTGGACTACGTATTGGTAGATAAAAGACTGTTGAGTAGACTTCAGGATGTATATGTTTATAGATGGGCCACAGATATATCAGATCACTTTTTAGTTGTAGCTACAGTGGGAGTTAAAGATAGATAGACTACAAGGAAAATAGAAGCTGTAAGTAAGAGAGAGCGAAGGTTTATAAACTAAAGGAGGCAGTTAGGGTAAGATATAAACAACTAACGAATGATAGATGGGCTAGTGAGTATAGGCAACGGGTTGAAGATGTATGAGGTAGGTTTAAGAATGTAGTGTTAGTGTTCAGCAGAAGTTCGTAGTTATAGGAAAGTGGGTGCGGGAGGGAAGAAGAGTGATTGGTGGAATGATGATGAGAGAGAGTAGTAGGAGAAAAGTTGGCATTTGAGAGGCTTTTACAAAGTAGAAGTGATGCAAGGAGGGAAGAGTATATGGAGAGAAAAGAGAGGTTAAGAGAGTGGTGAAGCAATGTAAAAGAGAGCAAATGAGAGAGTGGGTGAGATGTTATCAACAAATTTTGTTGAGAATAAGAAAAGTTTTGGAGTGAGATTAATAAGTTGAGGAAGCCTAGGAACAAATGGATTTGACAGTTAAAAATAGGAGAGGAGAGTTATTAAATGGAGAGTTAGAGGTATCAGGAAGATGGAGGGAATATTTTGAGGAGTTTGTTAAATGTTGATGAAGATAGGGAAGCTGTGATTTCGTGTATAGGAGTGAGGAAGAGCCAGTTGTGAGTGTTGGGGAAGTTCGTGAGGCAGTGGTAGAATGAGAGGGGGTAAAGGAGCAGGGATTGATGGGTTAAAATAGAAATGTTAAAAGCAGGTGGGGGATATAGTTTTAGAGTGGTTGGTGCTTTTATTTAATAAATGTATGGAAGAGGGTAAGGTACCTAGGATTGGCAGAGAGCATGCATAGTTCCTTCTGTATAAAGGCAAAGGGGACAAAAGAGAGTGCAAAAATTATTTGGGAATAAGTCTGTTTAGTATACCTGGTAAAGTGTATGGTAGAGTTATTATTGAAAGAATTAAGAGTAAGACGGAAGAGGACAGCAAATTAACAAGGAAGGTAGAGGGTGTGTAGACCAAGTGTTTACAGTGAAACATATAGGTAAACAGTATTTAGATAAGGGTAAAGAGGTTTTTGTGGCATTTATGGATTTGGAAAGGCATATGACAGGGTGGAGGGCAATGTGGCAGATGTTTCAGGT